>RXPK01000782.1:0-82608 GCA_004143645.1 Protaetia brevitarsis
ACGTTGTTTTTTTTAATTCCCAACCATTGTCCAACAAATTATAACCGAAAAAATATTTTCATTTATAAAGGCGGATATCCGACATGTTCAAATTCATTCATTCAATAAGTCAATTTGCTTGATTTCTAGCTTCTCACACAGGCGTCGGAAATAAAAAATCAATTTTTTTTTAAGGTTTCTGTAATAAGTTGGTGAACCAAAAAAATTTCGACAAATATCAATATTTCGCAAAATGGGGGCCATTGCCATTCTTTTTCTTAAAAAGAAAAATAACTTAATATTTTTTTCTTTTAATGGCGTTGGCTTCAAAGGAATTGAAGCACCGGAAGTCAAATCAATTGTTGTAATTTAGTAAACAGTTCTAGCGTTATATATTTTTTATGAGATTAATAGAAATAATAACTCTATCGTTTTAATCTATATCTGAATTTCAAAGCTGGTATTTTTATATACATGTAATAAATAAATTTTACGCATGTATTCAAACCAGCTTAGTTTGCATTAACAAACAATTTTTTCAGCGTTCCATTTATATTGTTCACCATAACACATTCGCATAAATATATATGCAAAACACGTGTTATGCATTCGCCTCGGCTACTGTGAATACGTTTCAATGCTCAAAATTTAGCGAAATTGTCTCATAAACTCACAAAATATTACGGAGAAAATTTAATTTGTTTCTAGTGCTGTTTTATTATTGTTTCAAACATTTGAATTGGCCTTGGTTCTTTAAAGTATAAAGGGAACATACATTTTAAATCAGAATTCTTTTTGTCTTGGCAAAGGTTATTAATATATCTAACAAACCGCAAAACCACTTTAATAATTAAAAAAAAATGCAAAATCATACATTTGTTTTTAACAATATATCAGTTATAAATAAAGACAAAGAATGAAAGCTCTTAAATCAAATTTATAAATATAAAGATTCCAATAACGACCAAACTGACACACAACTTTTCACGAAATTTTGTAACATAGTTCTCTAAATAAATAGAAAAACATTTTTTTAGAAATCTTCATACTAAAAGTTCATACACCTTTCATATTTAATAAAAAAAAAAATTGAGACGAAATTTACAAAACAGTAAATCAATACATAAAACAAAAAGTTAAATTCTAAAATTTAGTATTATCAACCAATAATATTTGGTGAAATATATTTTAACAATTTCATATAATGTGTATTCCAATAAAGTTACTTAAAAAGTAAAACGCCATATAATATATAACAAGGATAACTTTATTTATTATTGTTATACATTAAAGAATATTAAAAAAAAGATAATTTTCGATAAATTTTGAATTATTTTCTATTCTTACGTTACTAATAAAGTTACTTAAAAAGCAAAACGCCATATAATATATAACAATGATAACTTTATTTATTATTGTATTGCATTAAAGAATATAAAAAAAATATAATTTCTGATATATTTTGAATTATTTTCTATTCTTACGTTAACTCTATGTATTTGAAGAACCCAGCTATGAAAAAAAAGTCCGCTTCGCACAAGGTGAATCTGTCACAGGTTCATATTTCAACACGGCACTAGAGGATCCTATTTCTCTCTCAGAACTTCCGGTGGAATTTCAATTATAACTTAGGTAATATTTTCTTAAGAGTAGTTTAATTTTATTATAGTGTCAAGCGTATATTTCTGGGCTTCGGTAAAGCTTGTAACGTGTCAGGTATAAATTATCTTTGAAAAAAAAAATATTTATCTGTTCTCCTTTATAGTAAAATATTACCATTAGCAAGTACTATTATTTTTTGAAAACGAATTGTTTTGAAAGAGGCAAACCTTAGAAGTGAAATGAGAGAAATGTTAAGGCTGCATACAAAATGTTGACAGAATATATTTTTCATTTTCTGGGTTTCTTGAAAATGAAATTATTTAATTGTGTTTTAAGTTATGAAACGAATCTCTATTTACATTATAATTATATCTATAATTATAATTTATTTTAATTTATAGCTGCGGCCAGGATAAAAAAAATTGTCCAAGAGCGTCATTTTAAAGACGGATTATTTATATAATTTTACTTTTTAATTAACGCAGGAAACGAAAACCTATTTTCTTCACCAATTTTAGCTCACCCTTAAAGTAGTAGGAGATAATGTGATCCATACAATATATTCAGCCTACGCCAATTTGAATCCATACTAATCGAACCCGTAACTAATCACAAACGTCCCAAAGCACTCGCAAACTATCAACAACAAAGGCCCTGCTCCGATAAGCCATTGAAAAGTGCTTGTAATAGCTATCGGGCAGAAATTAAAGCAAATGAGTACTACTGTCACACATAGGTACTGTAAATATCAAATATTAGCTTAATCGATGCCACCGCATTCGAGATATTAGCTAGTGTGGAAAAAATCAATATTTTTTTCTCAGGAATTACTTAAGCTGTCACATTAAAAAAAATATGTAAGTAAACACTTTATGGGCATTCTGAAAACATCAATATTTTACAGATTGTTTGTTCGCTTCAGCAGGAGAAGTTACAAGATGAAAATCGAATTATACATAGTCTATTAATATTAATAAATTACGTGAACTTACTAAGTAGGGTTAATAAGGTATATCCATTGGAGCAACCGGATAAGTACATCAAATTACACTTAAGTTACATTAATCGAATTTTAAACAAACGCAAAACAATTTAAAATTAATAAAATGAAACGTGGATGTCACATGTTAAAATCAGTAAACTAACTTCAAAATGTAAACAAATTGGCGGAAAAGCAATTTAAGAGAATGATGTTACAAGGCACAATCATAAAGTCAAAACCGCCAAACAAAGTGGGGAATCAAAAGATAATTTAACACGGAAATTTAATTAATTCGGGTAGATAAAATATTAGAATAAATTATGCTTAACTAGTCTGTATCTACGTTGAAATTCACACAATTGATGTGTTTATTAATTTGCACCACTTCTAAGAATAATCTATTTTTATAATTATTTTCAATATTTAAAACTAAAAGTGTTGTCAAAATCAAAATTATGGTTTTTCTCTTTGGAGTGGTCGGCTAAGGCGCTAGATCTTTTGCCCGTGCGACAGTCACTCCTATGTTGGCTAATTCGGTGCTTCAACCATTGTTTGACTAATATAACACCCATCAGAATCCAAACAGAAAACTTTATAAACGGAATTAATTTTGAATGGAAGTGGTATGACATCTTTGAGATTAATGAAAACACTTCTTATTCCCGTTTGATTACATTTTGCTATTTTTAATGTTGGTGTGATATTATAGAGACATAAAATGGTATTACAGCATATGTATACATACATGGGCTTTTGGTAAACATATGCATCAAATCTTGTAAGTCAAGTACTTAAATAGATTAGATTAGATTAGTTGGGATGACCTATGGACCTGTTTCTCTGCGACCTTTTCAGATCTATTGTGATCCCCGTTTTCCTAGAGAACGCTCTATAATTTTGCTCTATTAATTAGGCCTATCATCTTTGAGAGCGGCTTCTTTATGTAGCTACTAGCTGTGGGGTTCTCCTCCCCCATTGTTAGAAACCTTGTCCTCGCCAGGCCTTCACATTGGCATAGCACATGAACTGGTGTTTCTTCCTCCTCTTGGCAGTATCTGCAAGTTGCATCATCTGCCAGGTCTATGTTGTACATATGCCTATTCAGTCTACAATGACCAGTCAAGCAGACCTACAATCATTTTGACAGTCTTCCTGTTTTTATTCAGTAGATCTCTTGTGAATTCAGGCCTCTGCTCCTTTAGGAACTCTTTTGCCTGTCTTTGTCCCGGTGACTTTTGCCACCACTCTCTGGACTGATTATCTGTCCATTTATTGATAGATTTTTTAATTTACCATTTGGTAGTGCCGAAAGAGCGGTCATCTCCAACGAATGGCCTTGACGAATTTCGCCTGGCTAGCTCGTCCGCCGCCTCATTTTCTCTCACGTCAGAGTGGCTGGGGACCCAGGCCAGTTAGTTTCCTTTGGGTGCCCACCTCATTTAGGGCGCCTACACAGTCCCAAATCAGCTTAGAGTCCACGCTCGTGGAGCTAATCGCTTTAAATGTGGACTGACTGTCAGAGAAGATAGCGACGCTTTTACCCGGCTCGGTACATCTTGCAATAATAGATGCAATAGATATATTCCATACCAATATATATTAACATTTTTGAACTATTATTAACTGCCTAAATTGCCTAAACGGCACCGTTTTCTACGTAAACGCGATGTCTGACAATAAAAAATAAATTACATAAAAAATGGGGGGAAAGAGGAAGCCGTTGCCTCGTTTGTTCCGGCAATAATTTACATCATCCTGCAGACTATGTAATATGCTTCAAATTATGTTCTAAAAAGAAAATTCCATCTGGTATAGTTGCCGAGATATTTCCAAAAATTTAAAAATCGTGGATATTTGTGCTAGGCTGTATCCCGAAATCGGACGTTAAAAAAATTGTGTTGTTCTTATATCAAGGTACTCTTTCATTCTGTAGAGTTTCATATATATATTTTTTTTAATTTACGGGTTGCCGGTGTTCCCTTCTTAGTGAACGCACTATCATTTATTCTTTTGAAAAGAATCCACTTTTGCGATTCGTGCGGCGAGTTCGGCGCGGATTATTGGACGCCTGGCTTGACATAAAATTAACAATATTATACACATATTGACATAAAATTAACAAATCTTCTTACGATCCTTGGAATTTGTTGAACAATCCTTGCGTTGTACTGTTTGTAATCGAATTAAAAGACATAGTGCCCTGCCGCACAGTGGGGCAACGACGGACAAAATTCCATGCTGCAGGAATCATCTATTTCTAAGAAATACACTGATTTCTAGTTGTATAGCAATTAATATAAGTTAGCTATGATAGCATAGATACTAGCGCAAAGCGCATAGTAAGTAAATCAGCTAGTTTACATAATAAATACCACCTTAATTTGGCATTTAAAAGAAAAGCTTTATCGTGCTTTAAATCGGTACCTATTGGGTTTGAATCAGGAAGCATTAGTGCAAACAACCTGAAAGTATCATCTGCATATACTTGCATATTTAATAATTATCGGCATATAATGGTGTACAAAATGTTCCAATGCGGTTAAACTTGTTTTAAAAGAGAAAAATGTTTTATGCCTATTAAGATTTGTATAATTATTATTACAAATTACAAATAACACATATCAACAAGATAAAGTGAGAACATGTTAACAACATACGGCTCTTACTATTTATTGTAATTCTTTCAGAATAACTGATCCATTAATCCATTTGTTTTTATAATATCTTTTGGGCATAAAACTAATAACCGGTAAAAATTTTATAAGTAATACATATAATATGTATATAACCCGCACCCGTGTATACCTCCTCGTCTACGTTACAGTCCAAATAAATAACTAAATTGCTGCATACCATAAACCAAAGAAAATATAAAAAATATAAATTGAGTTTTCTTTTTAAAAGTAAGTAAAAAAGGTATCCTACTAATATACATTTTAACATATTTATAAAAACTATATACTACACATTGATGGACATATGTAGGTATGCATTTTTTTAAAGATGTACTCGCTCATAACCGCAACAGATGTTTCATTTGCGGCTTACGTATTGCTATGATTTAGTTTACCGACTTTCCGCTGAGTGTATTTTAAGTTGCATAGTTTTGTTATGTTTACCCGTTCAGCCGATATTCAATGTACAGAGAATTTTCACAATAATGTTTATTTTATATAAATTTTAGTTAAAGAGTTTATTGTACGATTTAATTAATTAAGTGTTAAGTTTTTTTAAATTAATTCCGTTCATTTGTAGATTGTCAGTGTTTGTACTCCTTTTAACTTTTATTTGTATTATTATAATTTTTATATAATCCGTTTTTTCTCTGTCAATCAAATCTTTTGCGTAATGATATAGTTTTAAAATGTGTTTCATTTTTTATTGGTCTTATTCTGGAGTTGTTGGTAAATTGTTCTATCTGCTAGTGATATTAAAACACCTTTTTAATAAGAATTGAGTGACACGAATTATGATTTACATATATATTTGATGCTATTGGTTATTGGTGTAATTTTGTTGAATTCTGTTTTTATTTATTTGTTCGTTGTAATGTTAAATTTAAGAAATTTCCTTTTCCAATAGTAAATTTAAGATTTTGATAATTAGTAAAGAACATATTTGTACTATAATTTATTTATCTTCAGGTATACAAACTACATAATTATGTAGACAATTGTATTTGTGTAACTTTCTTTAATGTTTGCTTACAGTTTTCAAATTTATTATATTCTGAAGAAAATAGTATGTCGAAAAGACAAATTCAAATCTTATACCAGATATTTCATTGTCCGCTGACAAAAGGCAAATTACTTGTGGGTAACATTGTTAATAAAGTATACATTAAACAAATTAGGTTTTGAAATTTAGTGTCATTGCTAATGTATTTTTTCACACTGAATTAGAATTATCCGTTCTCAAGATATGGATTTTTGTCCGCTTTTCAGCCGTTTGGCCCCACTGTGTGCCGTGCTCCAAAGCAAAGACTACTAACGCTATTTATATCAGGTAATTCATATTAGTTTTTGCAATTACAAAAAAAAGAGGTACTTTTTGAGCCGAAAACGGTAGTACCTTTCTTAAGTACATTAGTATAGCCTCTTCTTTACTTCGTGAACAATTTTTACAGGCATTTTTTGTTTACTTGGCAGCGAAAGTTCCCAAATTAAATTTACCCTAGCTCATTGTATTAATTTCTTATTCTGTCATCCGCTCGAAGTTTCTTGTGGTACTAGGGAAGTTTGGACGCAGTTTACAGCCCAAAATCGCTGACAATTTTTTCGTCATCTCATTACCGCGTATTTCGGGCGGCTTAATCGATTTATCGCGCCCAAGTCCAATCTATATTCGAAGGTTCTAAGAAAAGACGTTGGAAATTTTCAGCAATAAACAGGAAATTTGAGGCAGACATTGCCTTCGATTCGACGGCGTTTTATATTTAATAAGTTCGAGCGCAGGAAAATACTCTATAATCGATTTTCTTGCACGAACAGAAATGAAGATGTTGGCACTTATAGATTTCAAATTCATACATGAATTTAAATAATTTTAGTATAAATCAGCAATTTTAATAATAAGCTCGGGCGATGTTTTCGTTGAGTGAAGTCTTCTGTTTGCAATTTTGTTAATGTGACGATTCATTGAGTCTTCTAATTTCTATTATATAAGATGCCCATGGATGGACGTAAATGATAAAAACTTTGCATCTTACAACATATTGAGCTTTCCTCGAAACAAAAATATTTAGATTTAACTATAGACATACGCTTACTCGTGCAAATGCAATACTAGTGCGATTGATACTTTATTTTTTGCCTAAACAACAATTAGTTTTTGAAATAAACAAGTAAATATGTAGCATTCGTTATATATTAGTAATGGGTAAATCACACTGGACTGATCAATTAAACTATATGTATTCTCAAACTGCTACTTGAATGATTATTCGAATGCCAAATGTATTATTTTACTGACACTAGTACATTGTATTTCTTTTTTGACAAAACCAAAAGGGAATATAAACTGTGCACATTTTTTTATATTATACATAGTTTGTTATATGTTCAACATACAAGAATAACATAATAAGTAGAGCAAATAAAATTACCAATACATAGTGATTTCAGAAATAAATATCGATTAAAGCTTTTATAGATTCTGTATACATTCCCAACAACATTAGTTAAATTGTTTACACACAAATAAGTAATGTGCTATAGACACAGAAGATCAATTTTATAAAATATAATATACAATTTAATATTTACAGATTTAAAACAACTTAAAATAAAAATAAATTTTGCGCAGTTACAATTTACAAATCTTATTTTAATGATATTAAATACGCCAATGTAACAGTCAATGGATGTGCATTGGTCCACTGCGTTTTTACAAGCTTAACTCAGTGTTAAGTCTACATCAAAGTGAATTTATGATGATTTTTCGTCAATAATAATTAAAACAACAGTAAAAACACTTATAAACCTGTTTTTTACACTAAATTGAAGAATATTATAATTATAATAATGCACATTCGATAAGTGAAAACTTCTCCCAAGTCAATGGACTGACTTCAAAAAACCACCTTCCTCAAGGACCGCATTCTAGGAGAATGCCCGGCTTCTAGTTGCTAACACTTAAACGTGATAGTTCTATCTCTTTCTAAATAGAGTGGTTTTTGTAGTGGCGTCGACCTATTTAACGTGTATGAAACACTAAAACGTGATAGTTCTATCTCTTTCTAAATAGAGTGGTTTTTGCAGTGGCGTCGACCTATTTAACGTGTGTAAATTTCGCCAGAAAAAGTCGCACAGGAAAGGCTTCAGAAGCGAGAACAATTAAAAGTAACCCAGCAGATTACAAATCCATTTATAGGGTTAATTCTAAAACTAAAAACAAAATGAAATGTTTTAATACTATTGTAAAGTAAAATATAAATCAGAATAAGCAATCTTCAGCTATTTTACAAAAATCCCTATAATAATAATTATTATAGATATCAAGAGCATAATTATACTGATTGCAAATTCTACATAAATTAAAAAGTGGCGAATTCATCAAATAATTTGTATGAAGTACGTTATAAATAAAAGTAAGTGGTGAATTGCTAGAGTTAAAGCGGGGACGTAAAAATTTAATTTTTCTAGGAAATCAGGATTATCGGTTATGCAATGAACAATTTTAAATAAATGGCACAAAGAAATGAATTTTCTATTATTTTCTAGCAACCTGAAGTTGAATTCTTGAAGTAATGCCATATATGATATATTATAATTTGGATATCTTCTGTATTTAATATAGTGCAAATATTTTAAAGATTTCCTTTGAATTGACTCAATTAATGTAATATGTTTCTGATATAAAAGCGCCCATATAACACAACAATATTCCAACTTATTACGAATTAGCATTATGTATAACTTAACAAGGGTATCGATGTCTTTAAAATCCTTACAAGAACGTATGATAAAACCCAGCAGTTTGAGAGCGTCCGCGCATACTTTTGTAATGTGTTCAATAAATCTAAGCGCTCCATCGAAAACCACCCCAAGATCGCTATAAGTGAACCCTGACAATGCTGATGTCGTCAATATATCATCATTTCTCAGTATTAAGCGAAAGGCCATTATCTGTGCACCAATTATTAAGTATGTACATATACCCAAAGCGTGTTGCAGATTCACACAATCCTCCAAACCGTTGATGGCCGCAAAAATCTTAAGGTCATCAGCATAAAGCAAACGGCATTAAATCGATCGCATACGTCATTAATAAACATAATGAATAAAATTGGTCCAAGATTCGAACCTTGAGGCACTCCACTATGAGCTGTGTAAATATCATGTGTGGATGATACACCGTTGTATTCAACATATAACTGACGATTCGCTAAATAATCTTGCAATAAAATAATTAGATCAGGGTGTAGATGAAAATTTGCTAATTTAGAAACGATAACGTTATGTTGCACATAATCAAACGCTTTCCGAATATCGGTATAGACTACATCAATTTGTTTTTTATTATAGTATACCGGGTGGTCCATTTATCGTGGCCCCCCTAAAAATTTGGAAGCAGTCAGTTTTATGAAAAAAAGTTTCAAGTAAAAGTTTTACTACAAGAAGTATCCTATCAGATGGTTATTCAGTCGTACACCAAGGAGAACGTTTGAAGGTCATGCGAAGGTCAATTTTTGTTTTTTAAATGGAACCAAATTCTGAAAAAGGATGTAATTGTGAGTAGAAAAGTAGTAAAACTCATGTGGCCTAAAATTAAGATTCAGCGAAATATTCATACCCATAATTCCTTTGTAATTACCAACATCCGATATTTCAAATGACTCATTATTTGAAATATTAATCCTTAATTCCCAATCTGTTAGTAATTATTTTGTAATACGTCCTCATATTGCTTTCAAAATACTATGTTTTTCATGTATTATTTCCAATTTGTATTTTGTTTTTCTTGAATATTTCGCTGAATCTTAATTTTAGGCCACATGAGTTTTACTACTTTTCTACTCACAATTACATCCTTTTTCAGAATTTGAAAAAAAAAATGCCATGTTCCATTTAAAAAACAAAAATTGACCTTCGCATGACCTTCAAACGTTCTCCTTGGTGTACGACTGCATAACCATCTGATAGGATACTTCTTCTAGTAAAACTTTTACTTGAAACTTTTTTTCATAAAACTGACTGCTTCCAAATTTTTAGGGGGGCCACGATAAATGGACCACCCGGTATATTGTTTGGGTATAAGTAGTTTCTTATACAGGGTTATTATTGTATAGCACTTTTAAAAAAAAGGTAAAAGATATACATGAGCAATGCCTATATACAAAAAATTACGGTTCTAAGTACACGGAGTACCGAGAAAATGATTTTTCTTTATTGGAGTCCGGCCCTGACTCATTTAGTATACCGATGAACCATCGGTCGTCGCTACACTTTGAACGTTGGGATTACATCATGATGCAAGAAAATAAGGTATGCTCATCTGAAAACCAAAACTCGTATTTTTCGCGCATGGCCCTCAGATACGTCATCATTCGACTGTCGCCATTGTTGTTGATGTATTTACCAAATTACTATATTTAATTTAACAAGTTTCAGTTTATTTTTAAATCGATTAGAACACTTTATTTAGTTCTTATTTAATGTTTTGTGTCAGCTTATGCTTGTAGTAGTTTCGATTTGCGTGTATCGTGATTTTAGTTAGGTGTTATAAGTTCGTTTTAGGTTTTGTGTGGATAAACTGTTTATAAACGTTGTAGTGGAAATTCTTGAGTGACTTTCATTCGTTTGAGGGAGTAGAATAAAAAGAATTGATAAATGAATTTGTAAAAAAAGGAAAATAAAACACTGCACTCACAATCATTAATTAATTCTTTCTTTTTTTATCTGCATTTTTTTTATTCCAACACTGTCTGCATTAATGTTTGTACTAGACTAATAGATATTTCATTTGCCATTAAGAAAAAGCAAGTATGAAGGTAAGAGCTAAAGAAGTCTAGAACATGTTCAGTTAAGGTAAAGCTTGTTTAAGGTAAAGCTAAATTATTAATGCTTTATTTGCTTCTTTGCACTAAAATAAGCAAACATGAAATGTTATACTAAAGGCAAAAAATACTTTACATCAACAGAATAACTCATCACAAAGCAATAACGATTTTGCATTCAATTGAAAATTACATTTAAAAATGTGAATTGCCTAAAATTTTGTTTCAATGCAAATTTGATTGAAGGAAATGGAAAAAAAACAGTTTTATTGGTTTTAATAGGACAGATTTAAAAAAAAAATGGGAGTTAATTTTCATTACTTTGGTGATATCTATTAAATTATTGGATTGGTAGTACTGTTTGGCCCTCAAATACGTCACACCTAGATGCGCAAGAGCATACCTTATTTTCTTGTATCATGGGATTACATTTAGTGTGCACTTGCTATTCGCAGTGGATGCATGCGTTTGCAATGGCAGCGTATAGATTTGAAACACGCTACATACAGTTAACAATCATACATTAGTTTTATTGCAAACATAATAAGTTTATTTTAAAACAAATTTAACCTTTAAAATGTACTACTATTTTACGTGATACACGAGTTCATGGCAAAAGCACATCATAAAAAAAAACACCTGACTGCTTTGTTTGCATTCTGGTGCTTCCGTCTTATCTCAGTTTAAATATTATGTAAATAACATCTGCTTTGAATGAATTCACTATGCCTAGCATTTAATTTTTTCGATGTTTACTTACAGATGGTTGAAATTCATTTCCTATCAGATTTATGTGTATACAAATGGTAAACACAGATGTGGGCCGTCTTTAACTACATTTTGGGCGCTAAAATTTGGAAAATTACAACATGCACATAGAACCGTAATTTTTTGTATATAGGCATTGCTCATGTATATCTTTTACCCCTTTTTTTTTAAAGTGCTATACAATAATAACCCTGTATATGACCTAAGTAGTATTTCAAGAATGCGATTTACTGTCGCTAAAAACACGTAATTACTTCTTTCTAGTATATTTATTAGTTTCAAGGAAATATTTACTTTTTTTTTAAATCAGTATTTTCAGACAACTGTAATTGTTTGGCATAAGAAAGTACTGTTCTGTGTGTAGGTCTTACACGAAGAACTACGAGTTAATTTCCAAAATTCCTAAATTTTCCGAGTGCCTCATCTCTCATGTGGATATGGATGACGTTATGCAATAAATGTTTCCAAAAATTCAAAGAAATTCAGCGACTCTCGTCTGCGAAATCAATAGAATAAGGATCAAGATTAAAATTCCCCTAATTTAGCGCACATAAAATTTTACTAATGCTAACATAAAAATTAAATGGTTTTGCTTAAATATTTCACGCTCATTTTAAATACAAATATCCCTCAAATTCGCCCAGTTTTTCGTTCGTTCAGAATTTCACTTATATGTATGCGCGATACTTGTCGTTGTTTTTGTTTCACAATAGGTTTTTTTTTATCGCCGATACAGAACACGCCACAGTAATTAAACTTAATTAAAATCCATTTTCGTGTCCCGATATCATCGGGCGAAGTGTTGATTTTACATGTCTTAACCGGTGAGTTGTTTTAAAGTATGCGAATCGCATAACACAAGAGAAGCAGCTTAATTCTGAGCAATTAGGTAATTGAGATGTAATAACGCGAAACTACATTAGTATACAGAGTGTCTGGCACATCGTAATTGCATCAAGTTTGACGGGTTAATTACATTTTATTATTCCATATAAGTACGAAGTTCTAATTGTGTGAGTGTAATTATGGCGGTTTAATATCCATTATTTGCATTTCGCTATAGTCACTACAGCAAGATAATCAATAAGATAATTTTTCTTGAGCTCGAACATAATAATTCACCAAACATTTTTATTATGATGGCTAGAGACATTATGCATTCACAGAAAAATAAATAGTGGCAAACTTATACAACTTGAAAAATTTCTTTAAATATATAACACGTTTTTTTGGAAGTCATATTCATTTGATAAATTGTTGTATATGAAGTTTGACATTACTTTACCAACACATAACGACATAACAACGCAATTTTGTAGCACGCCTACTTATTAAAATATCATAAAAACTCTAAAATACCTAAAGTTTAGAAATTACATATTACAAAGTGTTGCGTGTTGTGCTGTTTTCGGCTTACTATTGGTTAAATACCTCGGTATTGCTCTGATTTATTACAATACAATGCTCGTAGTCTTCGGTTTTTAATTTGAATATAATAAAAGATGACATATATTTGTTCTAATTTTTAAATTAACGTAATTTCTATATTTTTTAGATATCACTAAAATTTTATTTATACATTCATTGTTTTAAGTGAATGTAGGTCCATAATTGGATTAAATCGATTAAAAGATTAATTATTATTACTTCCCAATTTATATTTTCATAAATTTACTATAAACTTTCTGCGACCGATTTTCATTTATAATCCTTACTTTATAAATAAACAACTAATTACATCGTTCAATAATATAAGCAATTTTTTGGAAAATATTATTGTGATTTACAGTGGCGGCTCGTGAGTTATGAAAGAGGGTGGGCACAAAATAAGAACTTGCCTATTTTTTGTACATAAAATCCATTCTCCTATTTTTCATGCTGAAAAGGACGTCTATGACTTTGTTGTAAAAATGCGTCCAGTCGTTCTTCTGATATTGTGCTTCTGAGAAAAGCTTTAATGCGTTTGAGGGTGGAAAAACATCGTTCACATTCTGCTGTCGACATGGGGGTTGTACAAATAATATCCAAAAGTGTGTATGTTTTCATCAATTTTTTTTTTAGGTTGTTGTTTGTTATGAACACTAAAAGTGGCAGAACACCACCTACACCTACGTCACACATGTCATCGCGCTCATAAATTACTGAAATTTCACTTTTCAGTTTTACGCTGTCCAACATAGGATAAGATTTCACAGTTTTTTATTATTAACCGACGCAAAATACGAAGATTTTTTCCACATCTTCGTTGTACTTAATTTTATGTCGCAAATAAGCACTGTCTAAATATTCAAGTATGTCCACTTTGCCTAGAACATTAAAATTCACCCATGCATTCATGTGAGAAACGGAATTTTCGGGTTTATTTGCCCTCTCTGCGATATGTTTTAAAGCATTTAACCCTTGTTTATTCCACGCAATAATCTCTTGCTTGAAAATTAAGCAAGAGGTTATAGATAAAATAAGATCGTTTATTTCTTAGTGAACGTCCGAACATCCACTCATATTTTTCACATATATTTTTATTGAATACTCATAGTTCCAGTTTTACTTGTGAAAGTGTAGTTTATTTGAAGATTAAATTATTACAAATCATCCTATCCTCGTGCTCCATTCTAAGTGCTATATGGATTCCATAACAATTGAAATGTTCCTACTCTAACTAAATAATTTCCTTATGATTTTTAATAATAAAAATATAAAACAGTAGCCTCGTGACAATATGAATACTATTTTTGTGAAATGATGAATATAATGTCCAAAAATTATCGTTTGCAATGTCAGATGACTGCTCAGAGAAGTCAGGAATTGAAAAAAGATTTTTCACTAAAAATCATCTTGACTCAATCAAAGTCCAAACGTTAAATACGGACTGGAAAGTGGTGACGGAACTAAATGATGTAAATGCAAGTTACGCAGTTTTTCTAAACGTAGTGCAGACAGCGTTGAATAAATTCTCAGTCAAAAAAATTATAGCAAACGATGAAGATATAAAATTCAATTGTCTCTGAGCAAATAAAACTGCTGTCTAAAATAAAACGACAGTTATACGAAGGGTTGATTGAAAATACTCGATGGTATAGAACGCGTGGGTAGTCGGCTGTACGGGTCCAAAATCGGTACGAAAATAATACATTGAATGGTTCATCAATTTATCAATGCTACTCACCTTTATTAAACGTTTCAATCTCAGAAACGGTGCTTGGTTTTTATAGGCGGACTAATCTAAGCAAACCTAGGACGTTATTTTCTCCAGCAATTGAAAATATTTTAATACACTGATGTGTCTTTTATTTTCGTCATAAAAGAAAACTAATTGTGTATTCGTTTTCAACTGGTTATAACAGTTAAATCTATAATTGGCTATAACTAGCAATGGGCTACGATACATTGACTAGAAAATAAGATATTGTGCATGGTAGGCGGAGCTAACTTGGTGCGTTGACGTAGGCAATTGAGTATTTCCAATAAACCCTACTTCAGCTAGACTGTAAGATGCATGTTAGGTATGATTATCATTGTTTGGAATTTTTGTGAATAATTTTTATTGTTAAAAAATAATTTACTCTTAATGCGCTGTGCAGTATTTGGTTGTAAGTCTGACAACTGCCGCCCTGCATAGTTTGGTGGGAAGACCCGAAAGGAGCCTACATCAAAAGGAAGGTGCCCTTGCAATTGTTTGTGTTTTTAGACATAGAACGGGCGTTGGATAACACATCAACGAACTCGATCAACCGATCCTTAATGGACTGGAACATTAGCCACACGACCAGCAGATGGGTTGACTACATGCTAAGAAGCAGAGTGGTCTATGCCCAAATGCTAGATAAAAGCATCGCTATGAAGACCACTAGAGGGTGCCCTCAAGGGGGAGTACTGTCAGCACTTCTGTGGAGCTTGTTCGTGGATAATCTCATCAAGTCATTAAACGACAAAGAAATATGGATGCAGGGGTTTGCTGATGAGATTGTCATTGTAGCTAAAGGGAAGTTACCGGGCTTGGCGGCAGGCATCATGCGTAACGCACTGCGAATGGTGGAGAAATAATGCCTTTCTCTCTCAGTTAATCCACGAAAAACAAGTTCATTGCTAGCGTCAACATGAGGAAACTCAATGACCTAGGCGGCATTAGACCGTTTGGGCAGGAGCTACAATTAGCTAAAGAAGTAAAGTATCTGGGTGTTACACTTGATGCGAAACTGAGCTGGAAAATCACTTAGTCAAAATAACGACCAGAGCAACGCAACTATTCTGGCGCTGTAGGAGAGTTGCTGGTAAAACCTGGGGACTAAAGCCGAGCGTGATCCATTGGCTATATACTGCTGTGATAAGACTAGCGATAACATACGGGGCAGTAGTCTGGTGGAGAAGGATAGACGTGTCCTCTGCAGTGAAGCTGATAACCGTGTCCAGAGAGAGGCATTGCTGGGAATTACTGGTGTAATCAACAGCACAAGGACTGCTTCTTTGGAGACCATTGTGGGCCTTCCTCCACTGGAGCTTTATGTGAAAGTGGAGGCTGTGAATGCGATCTTTAATTCGGTTCGTTAGTCTGCTTTTCCTCTGTTTGAAATTAACTCAATTGCTTACGTCAATGCGCGAACCGAACGAGATTTGATCACAGAAATATCAGGTCCTGGCGATGGGCAAGATAGGGGATGTGAATCCTAAATAGCGTATTTATTCACCTCGTGAGTGGAGGTTCATGCTGTCTACCGATTTTCCGAGAGCCGACAAAACACGAATAAGTCTAATCGTTGCAGGAAGGCATTTACTTCCCCTATCCTGCTTCTCGTTAATTGCAACTCTTTTGAGTGTAGGGCAATTTTTCAGATTTTGTAAAATAAAAGCCATGAATTAATGTTATACAGACATGACCAGATCTAGCTCCGCGTTTGCAACAAGTTGCCCATTTCTGACACATCAAAGTCAGTCGAGTTTGTAAGCCTTCCATAACCGCTTCCAATGTTATATATTTCACAGTCCAATCGTAACGATATTTTCTATCTACCGGATTCTGTCACATTTTGTAAGATGTCCCGACATAAACGGGAGAAATATTTTCACTTTAACCATCCGGCAGCGCGTTACATTGAGCGGATCGCTGAGCAGTAGATTATACTTTGCAGTGATTTACGCCGAAGCGAAATTGGAGACCGTAAAAGGAAAAGACGGCTCACCGTCGAGGACACGCAACATGTCCGCGTTATATGGGCAAGGATAGGAGCCGACTTCTCACATAGCCACCTCCGCATGAATTTTAATGGATTTCCCACGCACGTAGAGAAATAAGGCCGGCTACCAGGACGGAATCGAATCTCTCTGCGCTAACACGGTCAATTCTGAATCCTCTTTATAGCGAAAAACGTTCGTTCATTAGGGCTGGCTGCTTTACCCGACATATCGCATATGTACAAATAATGTACTCGACTTAATGAGATTAAAAACGAAAGCGGGGCGTGCAGCAATCTTCAACAGCCTTTTCAGGGAATTTCGAAAACTTTCGTGAGCTTCTATTTCCGAGAAGTTATTACTTAATTGGATTTGGGAAGGTTTAGATAAGAATAAAGTTCGTTAAAGAATTACAGTTGTTGACTGAATCATGTTTTCAAATACGTATAAACATCGTATTTGTGTTTAATTAGAATTAATTTAAAGTGCTGGAAGGGCAAATATTGTTATTATACATTTTCGTTCATATCCACTATCTTTTTTCCTAAATCAGTAAATTACTTAGGAAACATATTTACAATTATTGATTTGTAAAACAAGGTTCTTTTGAAGTAACTTTTTATAGAAGTTAGTAGATACAATATTTATCCGTTTCATGAAATACACACAAATTTGCAAAAAAAGTAATTTTTGTTGAATAATGAATGGAAAACTACACATCTATTTATTATATGGAAGATCACGAGAATTATTCCTATACTGAAAAGTGGAGAGTCATCTATATAGAAAATTATCTCCCTATCGCTATATATTATGCAATTTCTCAAAAATTTTCGAAATATTTTTATGGTTTCATAGAAGGTAGATCGACGATTACTAACTTAGCAATATTCCATTAATATCCATCAATACTAGAACTAGATTCGGGTAAACAGGCCGAGGAATGACTTCTCGAAAGCGCTTGATCGCATTAATCGTGTATTCATTTTACAAACGCTGTCTTCCATCGAGATTGGTGGCTCTTTAGTTGATCTATTTGGTAACTACTTAACATCCAGAATTCAAACGGTTTCCTACAATGGTTACACTTTGGAGTTATACGTTGCAATATCAGGTGTTCCACAGGGCTCAAATTTGGGTCCTTTGCTATTTTTGATTTTTATCAATGATCTTGGGGTGGCTTTATTTCGTCTCATAAACTCTTGTTTGCGGACGATTGAAATTATACTGAAACATCAGCGGTTCTAGTGATTGTACTGCTTTGCAGACAGATTTAAATCAGCTCTCTGCATGATGTAAATCCGATAACTTGCCCCTGAACACAGAGAAATTTAAGATTGTTACTCTTTCTAGAAAACTGGGGCGTGGCGAAAAGAACCGCACTAAGAATGGTCAAGGCAGGAATTATTAGGCATAGGCCTCAATCTCTTGACGATGATCAAACCTGGGATATGCCCCGGAATGATATGTTAAAAAAATTTAGCTTTGTGAAGGAATTCACCACAAAGCTAAGTAACAGAAGCGAGTGGGATCATAACACCATCTTGAACTTGAATAGAAATGCCATCAAATGGTATACTGATGGCTCCAAAACGGCAGAAGGGAATAGGAACTGGAATAGGAATATATGGGCCTAGAACTACATATTTCGAAAACTTGGGAAAATACCTAAGTATATTTCAGGCGGAAATACACGCTATTGGAAGATGTGTTCAGTTCAATATGGATAGGAACTATCGGAAGCAGGAGATTATCATTATGTTTGATAGTCAAGCAGCAATCAAGGCGCTGAGCTCATATTAAATCGTTCCCAGATGGTCTGGAATGCCTAGGGAAATTAAATGAGCTAGGCAAAAAATAAAGTAACCCTCCTGTGGTTCCGAGTCACACAGGAGTGGAAGGAAACGAATAACGGATAACCTCGCAAAAAAGGGCTGGAATGCCTTTGTAGGCCTGAACCCTTTGCGGGTTAAGTAGCAGTACAATATTGAAGAAACTAAAAATAGAAATGGAGCAGAGAAAATCAAATTACTGGGAAAATCCCCAGGGAATGAGGCAAAGTAAAACTCTTCTGTGAACTTATAACCAGAAGAGGTTTACAGAATGCATCAACCTGAGTAAGAACAATGTTCGCATATTAACAGGAATACTTTCAGCCCATTGTAGACTGAAAGGACACCTGAGTAAGCTTGGATTAGAAAAAGATCCTGAATGCAGATTTTGTGGGGAACAGGATGAAACACCCATCCACCTCCTCTGAAACTGTGTAGCACTGTGCAACTCGAGGGCATTGCACCTGGGAGCATGTGAAATCGAAGAGGGAGACTTACCTAGACTGGGGCCTTCCGACATCCTACACTTTCTGAAAGGAATAGGATTGGCAGGCCAGCTGTAAAGCAGCAAGAATAGGGGACACAATAGATCTTTTAGGCCGCAGTGTAACACCACCCTTTTATTTACATACATACATACATACATACTAGAAAACTTAATCTCATAACGTGCGATTACAATACAATAAACACTCAACTTGGCCCGGACTGATCTTGTTAGGGACTTGGGTATTTTATTTGACCGCAAGTTAACTTTTACAAATCATATTTAAACAATCTGTAAGCAAGCCAAATATAACCTTGACTTTGTTATACGCCATAGTCGATCCTTGCCTAATATATTTCTCGTTAAATCTTTATACTTTTCTCTGGTGAGATCGCGATTAGAGTACGGAATCTTACTTGGTATCCGTATTATATGGAATCCAAATGTCAGTTGGAGAAAATACAGCGTAGATTTGTTAATTTTTTGGGGTTTCAAGTAGAAAACACCTATCGACAAAGGAACTTCCAGCACTCCATACTACTATCTCGCTTTGAAATGCCATTGTTGTCATATAGGCACATATGTACTAGTGTATGTTTTTTGTTCAACCTAGTCCACGGCTTTCTCGATTGTCCTGAGCTTTTGACCCAGAGTATTTTCTTGGTACCTCGGATTTCCACTAGACCCTCCGCTGCCTTCAATTTGCCATCTGTTAGACCCAAACTGATGCTTAAGTCGCCCTTATATGTCATGTGTAATAACAAAATCTTTCACGTAAACGGTATACATTTCAATGACTTAAAACAGTTAGAGGCATGCCTCTCCGAGCATTTTGACAAGTTTGTTCCATAAACAGTATTTATTGTTTGTCCTTACCGCTATCTAGGTGTAAGTTATATAGTTACATCAGGTTTAAATAAAAAACAGAGTGATTTTGTAAAGCATATTTTCCACATTTAAATGCATATTTTTATATTCTTAGAAGGATGCATGTTACATACTGCTTAGCTGCACCCCGGTTTCGGAAATTCAAATGTGTATTTTTTTTTTTCCTAATACAGCCATTGTCAAAACAATGAATAGAGGTTTCCGCTGTTCTAATTTTATTAAGTATTTTTATTTTAATTGTTAGTTTCATTTTTTTTGGACGTTTGTGTATTTTTAAATCATTTATTTGGTACATTTTGCGTATCTCCGTATTGGTTAGTTTTATTTGTTAGAGTTTTCTTAGAGTTGCGTTCTGCGTTCAACGCACGATTTGTATATTTTATATATTTGCGGGAGGCTTGAATAGGGCGAGCAGTTTTGTTGAAAGTTTGCCGTAAGTAATGTTTGTTTTATTTTTTTTTATTCCCGTTGAGGTATAATTCTTTATTTTTAATTGTTGCTCGGTTATTGTTTGATAGCTTTTTAAGGAACTCCTAATTAATTATTGCTGTATTGTTTAATTGTGTACACTTTTTGGATGTTAGATAGTAATTATTGTAAAAACGTTCTAGAGGATTCCGCGAAAGTGTGTGTTATAATTTATCGTTTTCTTATTATTGTTTTGTATTTTTGTTAATCACCTCGGGGAAGGTGAAGTGAAGCTTTGAGCTATTAATTTTAAATTTCAATGTAAATTGTATCTTTTTCTCCACGTGTAAATTATAGTTTAGATTTCATGCACTCGCGTGGATGATTTTTTTTTTATGAATTCTTTCTAGAACGAATCTTCCATTTTGTTTGCTAAAGGATTTGCATTGTCCTTTCTTAATTGTAGAGTTCCATATGTGCGGGTTTGTTTTATGCCAGAATCCTATATTTTATGGTTTTTATTATTCCTGCTAATTGTAATTAAATTTTTTTTTCTTTTTTTTTTAAAATAAACTTAATGATTGTAAATATCATTTTAAATCACTAGTTCTTTTTATTTTTGAATCTGCCATTTCAATTATTGGGAATTTTAATGAAAGTCATTTTTGCAACCGCCACTATTTAGTTTTTAGTAAATTAACTCGTGAGTTTAAGTATCTCAGGCACCACTTTTGATTCATTTTTGCTGAAGCTAGCTAATTTAATTTTGTCTTTTAATTTCTCTTAAATTTATGCTTGGACATCAGTTTCACAGCCATAATTTATGGCGACCAACGTGCGAGGCTACGATATTATTGTTTTTTTTTTAATTGTAAATTCTCATGCAGTTTTTGGAGCATATATTTTTGGCATCCCAATGTGCGAAGCACGATATGACTTGTAATTGTAATTAGTAAGGTTAGGATCCCGTTGTTTTGAATTTGTGAGAATTTCTCGTTGGCGTTGATAAAGGCTGAATGACGTGTGCGTTTTATAAACTTTTTAATGTACACCGCTGCGAGTATGAAGATTGGACAGGACCACGAGGGATCAGGAAGTGGACGTTCCTGGAGACCAGAGTTGGCGGAACCAAAGAACTCATGGCAGGAAGGAGTCGGTTTGTGGCAGGACAAAAGGGAAGGATCGACGAAAGGAAATTGTGGCATGGAACAAAGGGAAAGGATGGACGAAAAGGATATTCAGGGAGACAGTTTTAAGGAAAGTATTAGTATTATGTATGAATGATGGCAATGATGAAACACAATGATACAGAATTATGACAGAAGTATTGAGAAATTGGATGGATGTTTGAAAAAAGATTACCGTGTTGTTGATAAAGAAAAGAAAGAGATTCAGACGGAAGGGGATAAATCATCGGGTTCAGATACTTCTAATGAGGAGAAAGTTGATGATAATGCTGTTAAATTGAGTAAAGAAAGGGAAGATAAATGTTGAGAGTTGTTGATGATTTAGATAAAGAAAGGGAAGATAAAGTTGATGAATTGTTGATGTTTTGAATAAAGAAGGGAAGAGGAAGTTGTTGATGATTTAGGTAGAGAAAAGGGAATAATATTAATAGTTTAGGTAGAGAAGAGGAAAATGATGATGAAAATGTTGATGATGAAATTGATGATGTTGAAATAATGGAAAATTATGATGAATGTTGATGATGAAAAGGTAATGAAAAAATGAAATATTGTGATGATAGTTTTAAGTTGGAAGTACAAGGTGCGGAAAGTTAGAGGTGATGATATACAAGGTAGCGAAAAAGTTGTTGGAGATGTTGGATCCGAAGAGGATGTCGAGGTTGAGGTTTTTGTGAGTTAGAGTAGAGAAGAAGAAGTCCAACATTCCCAAGCAGAATTCCGAAGTCAATCAACAATTCCAAGAAGATTCCAGAAGTAATCAACATTCCCAAAGAGAATCCGCAGAAGAGTCTACAATTCCCATGAAAAATTCCTAGAAGTTATAAATTCCCACATCGAATCCCTAATGTCGAAAATCAAAGTGAAAGCAATTATAATGAGAAGAATGAAATTGAAAGCAATCATAATGAGAAGTTTGAAGTTGAAGTCAAGGAAATTTTCAACCAGCATGTATCCTTCGAAAATAAGTTGCCCATTATTGTCGTTGATGCCGAACACTCTCTTCAGATCAAGTCAAACCCTGTCAAATTTAAGAATCCCATTCCTGAAGCCATGTTGGAGCACAATTTAAAAGAATGTTTCTGTTTTTTGAGTTATCCTTCTGGAGTTACAAGCGAGAGGTACATCCATGGAGTAGAGAAGTTCTTCATGCTGCAGACCCACCACTGCCACAACGGACTGCCACATCGTCTGCCATACCGACTGCTAATGCCGATTGCTGTTGGAAACTGGATCAACCGGATGGTATGTTGGACTCTCCCACCACGACTCCGGGTAGTTTTCATCACCCGGAAGTGACGTTTTCACCCCTGTGTGCGGAGATACGGTATTGTTCGTTTGGTGCGGGAAACTTTAGCGATATTAATTTTCGTGTGCGTACAATTTTTAAGGAGAAACACTCTATTTTCTCGGAAACTTTTCGTTTTTCCCTTAACCAATTGGGAGATGTGCTATAGACTGGCACCCGGGTTTCGGAATTCAAATGTGTATTTTTATTTTTCCTAATCAGCCTTGTCAAACAATGATAGAGTTTCCGCTGTTCTAAATTTTATTAAGAATTTTTTATTTAATTGTTAGTTTCATTTTTTTTGGACGTTTGTGTATATTTAAAATCATTTATTTGTACATTTTGCGTACTCCCGTATTGGTTAGTTTATTTGTTAGAGTTTTTCTTAGAGTTGCGTTCTGCGTTCAACGCACGATTTGTATATTTCATATATATGCGGGAGGCCTTGAATAGGGCGAGCAGTTCGTTGAAAGTTGCCCGTAAGTAATGTTGTTTTATTTTTTTTATTGCCGTTGAGGTAAATTCATTTTTATTTTAAATTGTTGCTCGGTTATTTGTTTGATTAGCTTTCAAGGAACTCCTAATTAATTATTGCTGTATTGTTTAATTGTGTACACTTTTTGGATGTTAGATCAGTAATTATTGTAAAAACGTTCTAGAGGATTCCGCGAAAGTGTGTTAAATTTATCCGTTTTCTTATTAATTGTTTTGTATTTTTGTTAATCACCTCGGGGAAGGTGAAGTGAAGCTTTGAGCTATTAAATTTTAAATTTCAATGTAAATTGTATCTTTTTCTCCACGTGTAAATTATAGTTTAGATTTCATGACCGCGTGGATGATTTTTTTTTTTATGAAATTCCTTCTAGAACGAATCTTCCATTTTGTTTGCTAAAGGATTTGCATTGTCCTTTCTTAATTGTAGAGTCATATGCGGGTTTGTTTTATGCCAGAATCCATATTTATGGTTTTTTATTATCCTGCTAATTGTAATTAAATGTTTTTTTTTCTTTTTTTTTAAAAAATAAACTTAATGATTGTAAATATCATTTTAAAATCACTAGTTCTTTTATTTTTGAATCTGCCATTTCAATTATTGGGAATTTTAATGAAAGTCATTTTGCAACGCCCACTATTAGTTTTTAGTAAATTAACTCTGAGATTTAAGTATCTCAGGCACCCTTTTGAATTCATTTTTGCTGAGCTAGCTAATTTAATTTTGTCATTTTTAATTTCTCTTAAATTTTATGCTTGGACCATCAGTTCACAGCAATACGTATTTTGATACTTTTAGTGCATATAAATCCGGCTTTTAGTAATAAGTGTTATAAAAAGTTAATTAAAAGTGTTAAGCTGTATGCTGTCCTTTTATTTTATTTTCAATTTTAATCAATTTCTTTTGCAGAAATACAGTCGCGAGCAAATGTTATAGGTACCCTAAATTTTGGGCGAATATCACAGTAAGAAATGAGAAAATAAAAACTTGTAGGTAATACATTATAAATATGTAGTATTTTAAGGGATCTTATTAATTTGTTGCATATTAGAGTGTTTTTAGTACAGCTATAATACTTTTTAGATGGGAGGGGGAAAGTGACATCTCGAAGACTTGAAAATATATAAAAAAGATTATACATTTACAAAGCTATCTATAAAGACTATTAGTAACCATAAAGACGATTATATAAACGTTGAAATAACTGTCACAAAACAAATGCAAGAAACATGAAACCCATTAGTTTTGTCAAAGGTGCCTATAACATTTGCTCGCGACTGTATATCTCTTAAACATCAAAATCTTCTCATTTAAGTGTTTGTCGTTATACTATATGTAGGGTGTCTCACGACGAACTGCATCGATCAATATGTGAAAGAGTATACATTGGAAAACTCTGAAAATTTCGCAGTATACTAAAGCCGACCTGTGCTATTGAACTAAAATATTTTTAATAATCTAGCGCATCCGGCTGCACCGGAAGTGGCTATCAACTTTGTTATTTTAAATGGAACACCCTATATATTATTACATTTTTTAATTCCTCGTTCAAATCTAAAGTAAATTTGTTAACTATGTTGTTATTTTCAACCATATTTGAAATATTTGCATTTTTTTTTAAATTTTTGACAGATGGACGAGGTAAACTGCAAAGGTATTTAACTTGGAAATTGAAAATTTGTAGAATTGTTGACCGTATAGGGTAGCATTCGAAACCGAATAAATTTTCGAAAATATTATACAGCGTATTCGAAAATTACAGTTAAACTTTTGAATTGAAAAAGTGACAAATTCTTTTTTTAAATACAACTACCTAATTTTCTCTTTCTTATCAAACTGCCCTTATAAAAATATAAAAAAGGCACATTCATTACCCATTTAAAATGGATACTTTTTAAGATAATTAGTAAAATATGTATGTATGGTGTGAAAAGGTAGCTTATGTAGTTTTTTAAAATGTCATCCGGCTTAGATATATCTAGGTAAGTGATGACCATTCGGCAAACAATCCAGTATTGATGAAATGTCACTTAGTTTTCAATTATAAACAATCTCGGCACAGTTAAATTATTCGAACGAAGTTTATTTAAATTCTTTAATATTTATGGAGAATGCAATAAAGTGATAACAAGAACATGTGATACCTTTGCTGTTCGGTATCCTCAAAAGCAGAGGCCGTCACCAAACACAGTTAAACGATTAATACAGAATTTTAAAAATTTCGGATCGGTTAAGGCAAAATTTCAAAAACATAAACTTATTGTTAATAATGCAAACGTGGAAATCGTTATTTTGGGATACTTCACAGCGTATCCAACAATGTCTTTAAGACAAGCTGCACTAGAAGCAGGATTATCTAAGTGCTCAATACACAGAATACTGTGCAAACATAAGTTTCGCCCATATCTGTTTTCCATGGATCAACAACTTAAAGATATTAATATTTCAAGAACAGTGATTTTTTGCGAATTTATTTTAATATGGTCTCAAGAGAATCCGTTCTTCTTGAACAACATTATCTGGACGGACGAAGCCAAATTTACAAAAAATGGTATATTTAACCGGCACAATTCGCGTTACAGGAGTGACTCGAATCCATGCGTATTTAGAATGCAAACCTTCCAGGAAAGCTGGCAATTCAACGTTTTTTGCGCAGTGGGAATGATGGTGTGGTGGTATTCCATTTCTTTGAATAAAATTTGAGCAGTAAATATCAGTAACTAATTTTTAATCATAAGATAACCACGATTGCTTCTTTGTAGGTGAACGTTATTATAATACATATTTTACAAAGTTTTGGGGATACGTATTTAGAAAATTTGCCGCTGGCTGATCTTAGACAAATATTTTACCAACATGACGGCGCATCTTCTTATAACGGGCTCTTGGCTAGAAATTGTTTGCAAGATGTATTTGCTGATCAGTGGATAGCTAACGATGGGCCTTTTTTTATGGCCACCTCGCTCCCCGGATTTGTCAGTTCTGGATTTCTTTTGTATGGGGCACAATAAAGAATCGAGTATATTATAGTCCACTAACTACCAAGGAAGATTGTATGGTCAGAGTAAGACATGCATTTGAGAGTTTGAGCCACGAATCAATTAGAAAGGCTACCCATGAAGAACTAATTCGGAGATTCGAAAAGTGTCTGGAAGTTTAAGGCGGTAACTTTGAACATGTGTTAAAATAAATTTTACGTTTCTTGCTTTTCTATAATTTAAATATGTTGCTTTATACTTTTACTATAAAGCATTCTAAATAAGTTTTTAGTTTACATTATTAACAATAGGTTTACGTTTTTTTAATTTTTGCCTCGACCCATCCGAAGTTTTTAAAACTCTGTATTATTCGTTTAACTGTGTTTGGTAATGGCTTCTGCTTTTGAGGATACCGAGCAGCAAAGGTATCAGACCTTCTTGTTATCACTTTATTGCATTCTCCGTAACTAATAAACAAATTTAAATAATCTTAAAAAAATCTCTAAATAATAATTGAAAATTAAGTGACATTTCATCAATGCTGGATTGTTTGCTGAATGGTCATGACTTGCTTAGATATACCAAAGCAAGATGATATTTTAAAAAACTACATAAGCTACCTTCTTACACCATACATACATATTTTACTAATTATCTTAAAAAGTATCCATTTTAGATGGATAATGAATATAACTTTTTTTGTATTTTTATAAGGACAGTTGAGATGAGAAAGAGAAAAGTAGGTAGTTGTTTTTAAAAAAAAATTGTTGACACTTTTTCAATTCGAAAGTTTAGCTGTAATATTCGGACACGCTGTATAATGTTTTCGAAAAATTCATTTGGTTTCGAATGCTACCCTACACGGTCAACAATTCTACAAATTTTCAATTTTTCAAGTTAAATACCTTTGCAGTTATGGAAGTTCAGATGCACTCATCTATCTGTCAAAAAAATTAAAAGAATGCAAATATTTCGAATATGGTTGAAAATAACAACATAGTTGTTCTAACAAACTCACTTTAGATTTGAACGAGGAATTAAAAAATGTATGTTTCATATATCGATCGATACAGTTCGTTGTGAGACATCCTGTATACTATGTAAATGCTTCTTTCAATAAGCTGCCTTCACTTCTGCATTTCGTTTTCACCATCGCTGTTTTCATACTGAATTACTGGTTTACGAATTTTGTCTTTACAATTTATTGAACTATAATTTTAATCATAATTAACGTAGAGGGTCATTTGTAGGTATAAGCGTCTTTACTGAGATTTATATCTTCGTTGTTAATCTGTTGTCTTGTACAAATTTCAGCCTTTTGAGTTTTATTGCGTTTATTAATATTTTTCCTGTTATAAAATTAAAAAACATTCGATTTGAGTGAGGATAAGACAAGGGCATTTTTTTTGCTAGAATAAAATAAAAATAAAAGCTTCGGTTTTTGACGTGTTGCGTTGCAAGTAATAAGTTTCCGTAACATATTCTATGAGCATTATTAGAATTATTGTGTTAATATCTTCCTATTTACTAAAGTGCTTGGTGAAATATTAAGCTCACTGTAATACATAAAATCCCACAGATTAGAAGATTTAGTCAATTTGGACTACTCTGTCCAGCCCTCGCATCCAACAGGGAATGAATACTTTATCGAATTAGGTCAAACACGAAACCCCATTCTGAGACTGCATACACATCCAGAAATTAAACATGCATGCACGCTCGTTTCACAGAATAATCGGTATTACAGTTTCCTAACAATAACTTGGGCGGGCTCATCCGCTAAAATAATAATAATGTTAACATCGATTCTGCCGCCCGTGAAAATAAGCGACTGCTGTGTTAATTTGCGGAGTTAATTTAAGATCCGAGGTCTGTCGATTCGAACAACTCGACGTTTACCTTCAGCCCGCTTGCTTTTTCTTCGTCGAGACGTGCTTATATTTCTCAATAAACACCTCGACCCGATATAATTAAGCTTTCGAAATTTCAGAGGCGGCTTGATGGGTTGTGCCATTTGAATGTTAATACTCTTTCTCCGTTCGAGATAGGTTGACGGGCTGGACGTTCAGATTAAGGGTAAGTCGGATGAGGAAAGTCAATTTCGTAGGATATAAATTAGTTTTGCTGGCAATCTAATGTCAAACGACGAGATTAATTTCTATATGGTGTTTTCTGTGAAATGAACCTTCCTAATACGATTTTTATTTGTGTGTGTATGAGCCATCTGAGGAATGGATGTTAACAAACACAGCTCTTATTTTTGTAAATAATCTTCTTTTCTTTTTATTTCCGCCAACTACGCCGAAATGTTGTATAGGTCTGTATGTAGTGATGACGTAATAGAAACTTGTGGGTTCTCTTATTAGCGTCCTAAATATTGTCCTTTTGGACCTCGCATGTACGCCCGGAATAATACTTTCTTTTGTCGTATTACTTAGAGTCTTTGGTGTTAACCCGAATTTTCTATATGTGTTTATTCAATACGCAACGTCTCCTTCAATTAGAGATTTCCAATAATTGTTAATATACATTATTAACTCTGTGTGAGTTGTTAATGTAGGGAAAAAGAAATCAAACAAAGGTCTAGTTCCTCACAAAATTCTTTAATAACGACTGATTTCGCTCTATCCGAGCATCATTAGGCCAGCATTCAAAAGCAATTAACTTTGACCATTTCTAATTATAATAATAATTCTTATTGTTATATTGTATTATATTAAACACGGTCTTTCACAGCTCTCCTTAAAAAGTGCTATGAGCAGTATTTCAGGTGCAAGTACACTGTAAAAAATTACAGTAATTTTGCCATGGTAAATCAGGAATATTACAAGTAATAACGTTGTGAATTTACCACAATAAATCATGTAAATTTTGTTTTACATGTTTTTTCTAGGATATTTAACATGGAAAAAGAAATTTCGGTAAAATTTATAGCTTTTTCATGTAAGTTTCAAATGTAACAAAAAATCAAAAGGAAAATACAGGAACAAGTACATGTTTGTTTTGTGTTCACTATCAAAATTTACTTAAAAGTGAAAAATTGTCAATTTTTTGGGTATTTACTGTATTTACTGTTTAAAAGTAATTTTACTAGTAAACTAATAATTTTACTTTACAAAATATGAGGATGTTTTATATTTGTTTTTAGTTGAATTTTCGGGTAAAACTAGAGATATCATGGAAAATACGAAATTCATACGCTGCAATGTGATTGGTTATTGGGTTATTTATCTTGCGCGTAGGTAATTCTATTCGTTTGTCGAACTTATTATTGGCTCAATGATATCATGTCGTACTTCATATTTAGAAGTTAATATTTGTCACAGATGAAATTACGTAGATATAAATTGTAGGGTAAACGATTAATATTTGTGTCCATTTTGGATAAATTCAAGAATGAATCTTACCAATGTTAGTAATTTTTTTTTGAAATTTGATGCAGAAGCCCGATTTTGAGTTTTTTTTTGACATAACTATTTTAAAATGAAGAAGTTTAGGAGGTTATGTCACCCTGAAATCGCATTGTCAACTTGAATCTGAACGATGTATAGATAATAATTCTTAGTATCTATTGTAAATGACTATTTAGTCATACATATTGCTGTAGACTGGCACCCCGGGTTTCCGAAATTCAAATGTGTATTTTTATTTATTCCTTATCAGCCTTGTCAAAACCATGATAGAGTTTCCGCTGTTCTAAGTTTTGTTAAGAATATTTATTTAATTGTTAGTTTCATTTCTTTTGGCCAGTTGTATATATTTAAAATCATTTATTTGTACATTTTGCGTACTCCCGTATTGTTTAGTTATTTGTTAGGGTTTTTCTTAGAGTTGCGCTCTGTGTTGAACGCACGATTTGTATATTTCATATATATGCGGGAGGCCTTGAAAAGGGAAGCAGTTCGTTGAAAGTTGCCCGTAAGTAGAGATGTTGTTGTTTATTTTTTATTGCCGTTGAGGTAAATTCATTTTTATTTTAAATTGTTGCTCGGATTTGTTTGATTAGCTTTCAAGGAACTCCTAATTAATTATTGCTGTATTGTTTAATTGTGTACACATTTTGGATGTTAGATCAGTAATTATTGTAAAAACGTTCTAGAGGATTCCGCGAAAGTGTGTTAAATTATCCGTTTTCTTTTTAATTGTTTTGTATTTTTGTTAATCACCTCGGGGAAGGTGAAGTGAAGCTTTGTGCTATTAAATTTTAAATTTCAATGTAATTTGTATCTATTTCTCCACGTGTAAATTATAGTTTAGATTTCATGACCGCGTGGATGATTTTTTTTTTATGAAATTCCTTCTAGAACGAATCTTCCATTTTTTTTGTTAAAGGATTTTAAATCGTCCTTTGTCATATTAAATTCTTATGCAGGTTTATTTTATTTCACAGAATCATATTTTCACGATATTCATATTCCCTGTAATTTGCTTCGTAATTTTGGTTTTTTTTTATTTGTAAATTCATGCAGTTTTTCAAAATATAAATTTATGGCGACCAACGTGCGAGGCACGATATTATTGCATTTTTTTTTTAATTGTAAATTCTCATGCAGTTTTTGAGTATATATTTATGGCAATCCCAATGTGCGAAGCACGATATGATTGTAATTTAATTAGTAAGGTTAGGATCCCGTGTATGGAATTTGTGAGAATTTCTCGTTGCGTTGACAAGGCTGACCGGTTGCGTTTTACAAACTTTTTATGTACACCGCTGCGAGAATGAAGATGGACAGGACCACGAGGGATCAGGAAGTGGACGTTCCTGGAGACCAGAGTTGGCGGAGCCAAGGAACTCATGGCAGGAAGGAGTCGGTTGTGGCAGGACAAAAGGGAAGGATCGACGAAAAGGAAATTGTGGCAGGAACAAAGGGAAGGATGGACAAAAAGGAGATCCAGAGAGATGGAGGAAGCAGGACTAGCAATAAGGAAAGTATTAAGAGTATGAATGATATGATGGCAATGATAAAAGGGTTATTGAATGATACAAAAAAAGAATTGATTGCTCAGAATAAAGAATTGCTACAGAAGCAAAATGATTGTGTAAAAAGATTAGAGGAAGTAGTATTTGGTAATAAACTCGGGGTTGACAGAATTGATAAAGAAAAGAAAGAGATTCAGACGGAAGGGGATAAAATCAATCGGGGTTCAGATACTTCTAATGAGGAGAAAGTTGATGATAATGTTGTTAATTTGAGTAAAGAAAGGGAAGATAAAGTTGATGAAAATGTTGATGTTTGGAATAAAGAAAGGGAAGAGAAAGTTGTTGATGATTTAGGTAGAGAAAGGGAACATAATATTAATAGTTTAGGTAGAGAAGAGGAAAATGATGATGAAAATGTTGATGATGAAATTGATGATGTTGAAATAATGGAAATTATGATGAAAATGTTGATGATGAAAGGATGAATGAAAAAATAAATATTGTGATGATAGTTTTAAGTTTGAAATACAAGGTTGCGGAAAAGTTAGAGGTGATGATATACAAGGTAGCGAAAAAGTTGTTGGAGATGTTGGATCCGAAGAGGATGTCGAGGTTGAGGTTTTTGGTGAGATAGAGGTAGAGAAAGAAGAAATCAACAATTCCCAAGAAGAATTCCCAGAAATAATCAACAATTCCCAAGAAGAATTTCCAGAAGTAGTCAACTATTCTGAAGAAGAATTCCCAGAAGAAGTTATCAATTCCCACATCGAATCCCCAGATGTCGAAAATCAAAGTAAAATCAATTCCGATGTGAAGAATGAAGCTGAAATCAAGGAAATTTCGATCCAGAATGTATCCTTACAAAATAAGTTGCCCATTATTGTCGTTGATGCCGAACACTCTCTTCAGATCAAGTCAAACCCTGTCAAATTTAAGAATCCCGTTCCTGAAGCCATGTTGGAGCACAATTTAAAAGAATGTTTCTGTTTTTCGAGTTATCCTTCTGGAATTACAAGCGAGAGGTACATCCATGGAGTGGAGAAGTTCTTCATGATGCAGACCCACCACTGCCACACCGACTGCCACATCGTCTGCCATACCGACTGCTATGCCGATTGCTGTTGGACACTGTATCAACCGGATGGTATGTTGGACACTCCCACCACGACCCCGGTAGTTTTCATCACCCGGAAGTGACGTTTTCACCCCTGTGTGCGGAGATACGGTATTGTTCGTTTGGTGCGGGAAACTTTAGAATATTAATTTTTTGTGTGCAGACAATTTCTAAGCGGAAAAACTCAATTTTCGTTGACACTTTCGTTTTCCGTTAGTAATTGGGAGATGTGCTGTAGACTGGACCCCGGGTTTCGGAAATTCAAATGTGTATTTTTATTTATTCCTTATCAGCCTTGTCAAAACAATGATAGAGTTTCCGCTGTTCTAAGTTTTGTTAAGAATATTTATTTAATTGTTAGTTTCATTTTTTTGGCCAGTTGTATATATTTAAAATCATTTATTTGACATTTTGCGTACTCCCGTATTGTTTAGTTATTTGTTAGGGTTTTTCTTAGAGTTGCGCTCTGTGTTGAACGCACGATTTGTATATTTCATATATATGCGGGAGGCCTTGAAAAGGGAAGCAGTTCGTTGAAAGTTGCCCGTAAGTAGAGATGTTGTTGTTTATTTTCTTATTGCCGTTGAGGTAAATTCATTTTTATTTTAAATTGTTGCTCGGATTTGTTTGATTAGCTTTCAAGGAACTCCTAATTAATTATTGCTGTATTGTTTAATTGTGTACACATTTTGGATGTTAGATCAGTAATTATTGTAAAAACGTTCTAGAGGATTCCGCGAAAGTGTGTTAAATTATCCGTTTTCTTTTTAATTGTTTTGTATTTTTGTTAATCACCTCGGGGAAGGTGAAGTGAAGCTTTGTGCTATTAAATTTTAAATTTCAATGTAATTGTATCTATTTCTCCACGTGTAAATTATAGTTTAGATTTCATGACCGCGTGGATGATTTTTTTTTATGAAATTCCTTCTAGAACGAATCTTCCATTTTGTTTGTTAAAGGATTTGCATTGTCCTTTCTTAATTGTAGAGTCATATGCAGGTTTGTTTTATGCCAGAATCCTATATTTATGGTTTTTATTATCCTGCTAATTGTATCAAATGTTTTTTTTCTTTTTTTTTTAAAAATAAACTTAATGATTGTAAATATCATTTTAAAATCACTAGTTCTTTTATTTTTGGTTTTGCCAGTTCTATTTTTGGGGATTTAAAAGAAAGTCTAATTTTACATTCGCCCACTTTAGCTTTTTTAGAAGCTACCTTGAGATTTAAGTATCTCTGGCACCCTTTTGAATTCATTTTTGCTGAGCTAGCTAAATTAATTTTGTCATTTTTAATTTCTCTTAAATTTTATGCTTGGACCGTCAGTTCACAGCAATATGTTAATTTTTTTTTATTTTAACTATATGCATGGAAATGTTCAACGACGTTTCGCTTTTATTGCAAAAGCTTTTTCAACTAAAAATATATAAAAAATAGAAATCATAAAGTGGTAATGAAAATTATAAATAAATTTGTTGTCTAATAAATAACAAAATCATAATTGTTTTGTTTACTTTGCTTTAATTTTGAATATATCGTTTTGTTTTATTTAAAGATTGTGTCTCAACGTAATATGTTTTGATTAATTATTGTTAAATATGTAAATATTATTGAATTTTGTAATTAAATAGACTTCTAAAAAATATTACTGTAATGTTAGTTATAAAATTAAGTTATATATAGTTTTGTGAAGTATTGTACGCCAATTTTATTATCAACTGCGTTTCTTTTTGTTTATGAATTTGAATCATTTCAAGTATATTACGTGTTTTTAAATTTTGTTCCTTATTTAAAATTGTTATATCGTTAAAATCAAATGTATGATTTTAATTTATTTCATGTTTTTTAAGGTTGTAAGATTTTTGTTATATTTATATTCTTTTATTCTATTTTCTAAGTATTTATGGTTTTCAGTTTGACAAATTACACATACAACACACGTTTTTAGGATATCTAAATTTTATGTATGAAGAACATTTTACAACTATAAAACTCAAACATCAAAAGAAAATAAAACAAAATAGTACAATCCAATAACTCAAAATACCGAAAGTATACAAAACAATAATTGGGTAACCAATATTTTAAATACAATAATACCTGTGTTAATGTTATCAATGCATTATTATTAGGAACAAATTTTGCTTTAGATTATAACACAAATGAAATTCCTATTAATAATATAATAGCTACACAGACTAGGCTTTTGAACCTTTCAAAAGACAATTTCAAATGTTCTTTTCTCCTTTAAAATTGTTTAATGAAAAAAATCATTGCGTTAAGTTTATACATTTGTATCTTCTGAGTGTTTAGTTTAATAAATAAAAAACCTAAAAATAGCTGTCCACGCATTTTTAGTTTTATTCATATTATTGAACGTTTTGCATATTGTGCAAAATGCTTTAAATTAGATTGTTATTTAAAGTAAGCTGTGATTTCCATGTTACCAAATATATATTGGAATCGTTGGCTAGTTTAAATAGAAATTTAATTTAAGGTATAGTACGCTGCAAAAAATAATAGGCTCAATATTAAATTACACCTGTAAAACAATTTATCGCACAATGTATATATACATGCGATATCCCATTCTTTAGTATTTTTACTTCCTTTCTTTATAAAAATACATCTGAAAATTACTTCAGTGTTCGGTAAATACAGTTCATATAAATATTATATACGAATTTTACAGTACAATCTTTGAAAAATACATCAGCATTTGAAATTCACTAGATGGTAGAAATTTTACCTTATGAAGCAAATTTACCTGTAAAATTGTAGGCAACTTTGTTACCTTTGTAGGTGATAACTACAAAAGCTGGGTTCTCCATATTTGCTGTGTTATGTGCGTCAGGTTTCTTACAGCCTGGGCCAAAGGTAAACGACATATGCCTTTTGCTATTCCTATGATTTGGAGCAAACCATCAGATCATATTACCGATTGCTATTTTTGTCTTACATATATAAGTGGTATGACTTCTAAATCCAAACATACTGTAAAATATACTAATATTCCATTTACACTGAGACCAGTACCTCATTCATAGTCCGGAATTACGTGTGCCCAAACCTGCCGCAACTGCTAAGTCACGAAGACCTTAACGATCTTGTCCGTGATTTAAAGTTGTCTAGGAAGCAAGCCGAACTTCTAGTTCCAGATTAAAAGAATGGAATCTTCTTCAGAGTGGAGCAAAACTTTCTTTTTTTCGAAATCGCCATGCAGAATTTGAGAATTTATTCTCTATGAAAGAAGAACTTGCATTTTGCAATGACGTCCATTCTGCTATGAAGACGCTTGGTCGTGAATATAATACAGATAAGTAGCGTTTGTTCATTGACTCTTCCAAATTAAGCTTGAAAGCGGTACTACTCCACAATGGAAAAGCGATTTGAAAGGATATTATGACAACACGAAGCTTCTTTTGAGAAAAATTAAGTATAGCGACCTTAAGTGGTATATTTGTGGCGATTTGAAAGTTGTTTCACTTTTGTTCGGCATGCAACTCGATTATACAAGGTATTGTTGTTTCCTCTATGAATGCGACAGTCGAGAACAGCAAAATCATTACAAAAAGAAAGACTGACTAAAACGAACTTACTGACATCAGGAAATAAGAATGTCATTGGTACGCCACTTGTTGATCCTCAACGAATTTATTTGCCCTCTTTGCACATTAAGCTTGGGTTGATGAAAAACTTTGTCAACGGTATGGATAAAACTAATAGTGGGTTTGCATATGTGAGCAGTAAGTTTTCTAAGATCAGTGATGCTAAGGTAAAGGAAGGTATTTTTGTGGGACCCCAAGTCGGACTGCTACTTCAAGATGAAGATTGAGGCGCTAAACGGAATTGAAATAGGAGCATGATTGTCTTTTAAGGAGATTTGCGACGGCTTTTTGGAAATCGTAAAGCCGAAAACTACGTAGAGATTGTTAACAATCTTCTGGCTTCATATAAAGCCATGGGTTACCACATGTGTCCAAAAATACATTTTTTTGACTCCCACTTGGACTTTTTCCTAAAAACAACCTTGGAGTAGTCAATGACGAGCATAAAGAAAGATTTCACCAGGAGATTCTAGTCATGGAGAAGAGATACCAAGGCAAATGAAGCTTGCTATGTTGGCAGGCTATTGCTGGACGCTGAAGAGAGATGTTTCTGATGAAAAGTACAGCCCAAAGCTATATATCAGCACATTTTCCAAGTAAATATATCAACTTGTACATCATTTTTTCATGATTTATACGCATGCTAGAATATATACATACTTTCACAAAATTTCATTGCTCTATCACTCTGAAACCCTGCCTGATAGAACAATTCTAAAAACAGATATGAAATAAGTGTAAAAAGTACTACCAAGACAACATAAGTCTGAAATTTTGTTGACCAGTGTAATTTATAATTTTGTGTCCAAAAAGAAAACAAGAAAGACGATATTGGTCAGCCTTCAGTTGTTATTATGCTTGCGCCTGTGGAAGGACTTAACTTATCTCCCAGCATTCGCTGAGGGGTAAGGGAGAGCACGAAATCTTACTGCTACTACTGTTGCACTCTTTCTCGCAAGCGCATCTGCTTTTTCATTTCCAACAATGAATGAGTACTTAGGTATCGAGTTTAGCCGTTTCTAACATATTTAGAATAATTTTATTGCTCCAATACTCCAACCTGTAGTGCTTTCAATACCACCTGACTCTCATTGGAAACTTTCATTAATTTGTGTCTGATATTTTTATTCAAAACCTCTCTAGAGGTCGATGGTATAAATTTCAATCATTCATTCATAACACTGGTTTACAAAATGATCTTTTTATATACATTTAATGAAAGGTGACTCTTCTTATGGACTTTGTCTTGCTGAATTCAAAAGTCAGGCTTAATTTTCTTTTTATTGAACAGTTTTTGAGATGATATCGCACTTTTTCCAATTTAAAAACAATATCTAAAGCTAGATGTATCTGTTTTAGTCGTTCTTGGTACCAAATGAAATACATTGAAATGATCGATAAATATATGCAATGAGATATTTAATTGATTTAAGCAATTCAAAGAATATCGATGTAAATAGATCAGACTTAAATAAAACTAAGGTGATTCTGTGGCCACAGAAAAATAGAAACCGATGGAAAACAATCGGTTTCTCATTATGTACAAGTTATTGAAAAAGTGAATAAATCTAAATGCCGCTTTGTCTGAATACGTTAATATTTTCTATAGGCGGGCCATGCCGGTAACGGTTTTTTTTTACTTTGATATTACTACAGTGAAAACTGACATTTCATTTTCAGAGTTTCTAAACAACATGCTGTGGCGACTTTGTATTCCGGAAGTTATTAAAAATCCCGGAACTAAATTTGAGTGTAATTACTATTTTATTGCGTTCATCAAAATGGCTAAAAGAATATGAGAATTTCAGTGCGTAAACGATCCGAATAATTTCTGTTACGTGTGTCTCCATAGCGAGTGGACGTAGTTTCACGCATTCATCGATATTGTTTGAATTGTTTAACTAATTAAGTATTCCATTTTATACATTTATTCATCATTTCAAAGTCCTGCATTTGATACCAAGAACGACCAAAACAGATACATCTAGCTCTAGATATTGTTTTTAAATTGCCAAAAACTCAAAGAAAAATAAGAAACCCCAATATCTCAACAACAGTTAAATAAAAAGAAATTAACCTTGATTTTCTAATTCAGCGAGGAAAAATCCATAAGAAAAATCAGTTCCCACCAAATGTACATTTTTAGTGCAAACTAGTTCTTGACTGTTGGACCGAGGCAAATATTCCTGGACCCACACCCTGCTCTATTATTGAACTGTCCGTAAAACAGCGATGCTTGCCTGTGTTAGGGTTTCTTTGGCTGCATCATCTGCTTGAAAAGGAAACAGTATGCATCGATTATTGGTCGAATACACATAAGTCTGATGGCATTCTCTGTATGCCGTTAGCTTATTAGATAGAAAGGTATGGGTGTGGAATAGTAAAAGAGACTAGTAGAAAAGAGACGAAATGTAGTTTATTTGGCCTCCCTTTCTACAGGCTCAAAAGAGCTGCTAATGCGTCGAGAAGACATTGCTCCGGTGCATACCATACTTGCTATTCTTTGTATGGATGTAAGTCTTGCTGTGGTCCTGGTTTGCTGTGCTTTCTACCACCAATCTATCGCTTCATAGTTTGTGGTTAGATGTATTACCATTACAAAAAGTAAATTCAACCCACAGGTTCTATATCTTTTGTTGTGGGTTGAATTAATTAATTATTACTTTGATATTTGGTATTTTGCAACATTTAAGTATTCGTCGCCTTCATTGTCCTTTTGTAAGTTATTACAGTCTTAATTAATGTATTATTTACTAAAATGTAATGTTCTTTTAGACAAATATGGTAAATTGATCTGATTTACAAACAGATCAAAAGCCGAGAACAACAGGATTGGAAATGAAATTTATAGAATACCCTGATTACCTTTTCATTAAGAAAATATGTTACCGTTTTGTAAGCATATGCAATTGCATGCTTATATGTGCAACAAGATCTAGAGTAGGACTTTTAGTATCAAATCTATTTCTGTTGCAACAGACAGTGAAAATGAGGGCATAGGGTATAATTAAGGCTGGCTTTGGGGATAGCACTCTAGTAAAAATAAAAAAGTCAATTAATTAGTAAGAAAAGAATCATCGGATTCGTATATAGGCCAAAAAACACACCAGAGTAGCGCGTGAGACCCAGGAGAAATACAAGCATTATCTACCTTTAGTAAGGGAACAGGTCTCGCAACAGGATATTATCGCCTGTAAGAACACCTGGAGATATCCACCTTAGTTTGTGTAATAAGAAAATAGAAGCAGACCACATGAACATCTGGAGGCAAGCGACAGGCAACTTGTGACAAGACAAACATGAACCCAGAGTATTACTTCGATTAAATAGAATACTGGGATAGTTTATATGTTTTTATGGATAAACATTGATGATGTGTTTGGTAAAATCAAATAGATTTTTTGACAACGTTGCGTTTATAGGTCCAATGGCTTGCTAGTTGTTCAGGCACAATAACAAGAACACGTAGCTCCTTATATTAAATAAACTACGCGTCAAAAAAGTTGCAGCACCTTGAAAGAGCTGAGTCAAAAAGCTGAAATTTTGGCAGTAAATAAATAACATAAATAACTACCACTTTTCACTAGTAAATCATAACAATTGGAAAAAATACCAACAATCAGCAAAAATTTATCAGTAAACTGCCACATCTCGACGATAGCTTATGCACTCACTGCTTAACTCTGCGAGGCATACTTTGAATGAGATGATCAACAGCATCTTGTGGGACCTCATCCCAGGCTTGCTGTAGATGACGATGAAGTTTCTGCAAGATGTTTGCTGTTTGTGGTAAACGCCCAATGTAGTAATCCATCATATGAAGCTCTGACAGATGATTATCAGCGACTTTTTACATACTACCAGTTGTTTTCCAACTTTCTGACTGACCTGCTTCGAGGTGTTTTTCCTTGCACATAGTTTAAATAACTTTATTTATGATGGATGTTTCCTACTTGAGTAGATAACTACTCAAATACAATTAAATAGTGTTCTTTCTTTCTTTTAGTGTAATAAATCAGAATGGAAAGAACACTATTTGATTGTATTTTAACTTTAGTTATATAAAATAAAATCACGTTGTATAAAAGCTACTGGATTTTCAAATTTAATTAATTTTTTAAAACTGCTTACTAAGTCCCGCTATAAATTCTTTTTGTGTATGTAGCAAATCGCTTTTCTCGTGATAACTTTAAATTATACTTCAGGCAAAATATATTTGTTGCATACTTTTGCAATGAATCCAGCTTCAACTTATTCTTTAATGTCTTTTTATTTTACTTTCTTTCTTATCATTCGGTATTTGCAATCTATAGACATTCGTAGTATTTTATCAGAGTATTACATTTCCTTTTACTTATTGTCTTACCATTCTTTCTAAAAAGGACCATGTTGATATTTGTATTGATTTTGGTAGCCTTGGCTCGTTCTTTGTTAGGTATTGTAGCTTGAAAATATGTATATAGAAGAAATTGTTATTTCATCGTTGTTATTATTTCGGAGAATTATGTCGCTGGGGCAAAAATATACATAAATATGACACATTTTTATCAATACTTAATATTAGTTGTCTATTCAAAAAGGTTTTCTTCATGTTTCTTTTTTTTATTACAACTTTAATGGAAATTTAGATTAATATATTTACGATTAATCTACTTAGAAAATATACAGTGACCGGCAGAAAGTGCGCAGCACATGAGAATTTTTTTGTCTTTGAATTTAGTAGATCTTTTTTTTACAAATTACCTCTGCATGTCTGGAAACTAAAATAACATTCATCAAATCTACCGAAAATTTAATTATATACGAGAGAGGTCAAAAATATGACATTATGGTAAGAGTAAAATATCTCAGTTTGTAGGTTTAGAAGATTCTTTCATTAATAAATGTTGTTTTAAATTCAACGCTATATTCAAATATGAAGTTTCGCTTAATTTTAGCAAAAAAATAAGATTTAATCGTTTTTTCGGAATTACCTGTATACAAGATTGATCGAGATCATACAGTTGTCATATCCTATTCTGTGTATTCTTTCTGGGAGAAAATCATGCATACTATATCAAAATTAGTTAGTTTCAAAAATATTATAGCCTTGAAAAAGAAAACTTCAAAATGGGAATTATTTTTGCTGCACAATGTTTTGTTTATTTTGCTTAATTAAACAAAATAATAACATCTAACTCAAACCTTAGTTTCTAGTAATTATTAAAAAGTCGCAATTAGTTTAATTTTGTCTTTCTTGTTATGTAGGTCTTAATATTGATATCCACAAGCAAAAAAAAAAAAATAAATAAAACAATGCATTTGCAACAATGTCAACAACAGAAGTTAATTAACGTAAAGAATAAACATTGAACTTCTACATGTCGTTTTCCGTTTGGTAAACATTTTAGCCATCTAGGATTAAATTCCTTTAGCTTCTGTTCCGCCAAAAAAAACAGGATTGATTTCCGCGATATATTGTCTAATTACGTTTCCTAAGTGGTCGATATTTCTAACAGGTCGAAATTTTCAAATGTCACTTTTTATATAGCCCCAAAAAAGATAGGGGATAAGTCTGACGATTTGAAGTTCAGAAATTATTTGAAAAACTTCGAAGAGGAAAAGGAAGGAGCATTTGGTAGTTTTGGGGCAAAAAAAAAAATATTGGAAATGTGGTCTCTGCTGTAATTATTTTGTCTTATTTCAAAACAAAAGTTGCGCAGCAAAAATAATTTCCATTTTAAAGTTTTCCTTCTCAAGGCTGCTATAAAATTTCTAGATTAACTAATTTGACATAGTGTGCATGATTTTCTCTCACAAATTATACACAGAATAGGATATGACTGCTGTATGACCTGAATCACTTTTGTATACAGAGTAGTTCCGAAAAAAACAATGAAACCTCATTTTTTGCTAAAATTAAGCGAAACTTAATATTTGGATATAGCGTTGAATTTAAAACAACATTTATTAATAAATGAATCTTTTAAACCTAAAAACTGAGATACTTTACGCTTAGCATAGTTTCATATATTTGACCTTTCCTCGTATGCAATTAAATTTTCGGCAGATTTGATGAATGTTATTTTAGTTTCAAGACATGCAGAGATAACTTGTAGGCAAACATCATTAAATTCAAAGACAAACAAATTCCTATATGCTGCACACTTTCTGCCGGTCACTGTATATTGGTGCATGTAACTAAACCTACATTCCTCAATTTTTTGTTCTATTTAATATCGAGATCTCTCTTTCTACAATTTGAACGTCATCTAGGCTTTAGACATTTAATGTACACGATCTTTTGATTATATGTGATGTATGCTTTAAACCATACGTATTGGGCACACGATACGTATGGTATTTTACAAATAGAAAAGGATATTTTGTTGTCATATGTACTGAATAAATCTCATTTATGAAAAGTCAAATAATTATAAATCATTTTAAACTCCGTGCTCCACCTAAATGTACTCGACGGCAATATGTATATATAAAATATTGAATACAGGTGACACTAATCGAAGACATCTTTGATTCATCCAAAGAGAGACAGTAAACTATACACATCTATGTAAAGTGATATGCAAACAAAATGACAAGAAATAAGGTAAAAAGCCTGGTAACATTAAGGATGTAATAATAGCTGTCTACTTAATTTATCCCCATAAATATCACAAAAGCTAAATTATCATCATTATTTCCAGTGACTGCTATAAATGCAGCCAGAAGGCATAGTTAATGATATCATTCTTTCCTTGTCTGTAAAGAATTCCATCAATTACCGTGATATCATTTAGATCTTTAAAAATGACTTTCCATAATGGCTTACGTACTTTGTCGGCACTCTATTTTCACATCTTTTGTTATTAATTTATACAATGCCGTAAATAAGAAGATAATCATCATACATTTTTTATGATTTTTCATTTTACGTGCGCCCCTGTTTTATAGCAATAAAAGATATCTTAGCTTAATAATTCCTTTTAAAATTTTGGTAGAAAACATATTTTTATGACCTAGAAATTTTATTTTTCTACAATTCTACAACAACAAAACGCTTTTGCGATTGCCAAAAACCATTTGAAATCTTCATTTCATCTGATCAAATCCCTGTAATTTAACCACTGCTTACACAATAAATTTTGTTACGTTTTGTTTTCATTTATTCGTAAACCATTCTCTATAAACCATTGTTTAACAGAACGATATATATCTTGTCCAGTTTATATTAAGGATGGAAAATCAAAACCACTAAACAGCAAGTTTGTATCATCTGCGTAATTAATAATTTTTTGATTGTTGCATGAAACATTTACAAAGATGTCATTTATAAAAATTAAAAATAATAATGGCCCTACCACGCTACCCTGAGAATACCAATGTCTGTGGAGAGCGCACTGGAATACGCTACACCCGAAACACTGTTTGATTTAACTGTCTGTCGTCTATTGGCTAAATATGACTTGAACCATTCCAATGGCACACCTCTCCCACTATAACACCGAAGTTTCTCAAGCAGTAATGCATGTGATATAGTATCAAACGCTTTAGTAATATCTAAAAAGATACCGCAAACTAAGTTATTTTCTTCCAAATTAGATAGTATCCAATTAGAGTATTCGAATAAAGCCGTATTAGCGCTTTTCCCAGTAATAAAACCATGTTGATTTTTGTTTATGAGATTATACTTGAAAAACGAAAAAAACTTGTTCGGCAACCACAGTCTCAAAGATTTTTGCAAATGTTGTTATTTGGCTGATAGGCCTGTAATTTTCGAAATTGTTACAATCACCTTTTTTGTATGTAGGTACTATAATTGTATGTTTGAGGTGAGTTCGAAATTGTCCATTCATTAAGGAATCGTTAATAATCTGACAAAGTGGCTCCGCAATCACATGAAAACAGCTTTCTATATGGTGTAATGGGATTTCATCAATACCAATAGAGTTTTTATTTTTTAATTTAGATACAATTTGTTTTAAATCTGAAGTTACTATTGGTCTAAAGTTGAAAGAAAATTGATTTTGTTTAACACGTAGGTGAGTCGGTTGCTTGGAATCCGATGCCGTTCCCGACAAAGAGTTAAAGAAGACATTAAATTTATTAGCTAAGGATTTTGGATCATTTGTGTAATAAACGGTATTACTACTCTTCCCTAACTCCTTATTTATTATTTCCCACATAGTTTTAGATTTATTTTTTGAATAAACAATTTTGGAGTCATTAACGCGTTTTTTAGTATTTATTAAAATGTTTTTGTATTGAGATTTTAATTGGTTTAAATATGGTTTACACTCAGGTATGATTTTTTTTCAAATATCGCTATTTTATTTTTGAACATATCAATTTCCTGCGAGGTATGATTCGAAGGAGGAATACTCTATCACAATTTAAGGCTTGGAAAAACATATTTCTGGGCAAAATCTATGCCATACAGATATTTTAAATAAAGATACCAGATACAAATCAATTAGCATTTGTTACAGCCAGGCAATACTGAAAGCACTGTAGGTACCTGAATACAACTTAAAGTAATTGAGAGAAATAAGAGAACAAATACTCTGAAAAGAGAGGAAGCTGTGTTCCAGGAACTAGAACTTGCCATGGCTACAGTAATAAAACTGCAAATAATTTCTGGGTTAACTAGCAAGAATTCCAATATTAGAAGGGTTATCTTGGTTTGGTACATATGAAAGATTTCTCAACTAATGTTGTCAGAACCAGAGAATTATCCGAAATTTTACACAGAGTCATCAGAAAACAAATGCAGGTACATAATAAGGGAACACTGACGAGACGGAATGCCGGTTATTTTCGAAGAACATGGAGACAAAGCAATTATTGGCTAAGCCTAGTCAACTACCTAAGTGGCACAAAATCGAAAAAGCACAGTTGGAATGCTAGAGATATATGATGAGGATAAAGAATAAATGAACAATAAGACAGATTTTGGGATGTAAAAGTAAAAGAATGTAGATAAGATTTGGACAAAAAGCAGATGGTAAAGATTAAATAAGTTAGTACCACAATTGTTTTTGCTGTATTTTCAAGGGATCCAACGCTACAATTACTACATTAAAGAATAAATGCATAATTTATGTTTACCTTTAAATCCTGTTAACCAAGGCAACCAACATGTATCTCCATTTGTGCGTGTATTTACTAAAGCAATCGGGAGCAAATGTTGACAGCGCTATACCTTAATATGCATATCAAAGAAATAATTTCGTTTGAAAACCTAAATTGCAAATGTATTTTAAAGTGGTTTCTTTAGCGTTGAAAATGTTATTTGAATTTACCTAATTGGACGTTTCCATATACTTCAGATGTTATAGAGATAAGTTAAATTTAAATTGAAGTATTATTGGATACTAGACGAATAATAGGTCAAAGATAGTCTTCATCAGTTTTACAAGGATTCCTGTTTTCTTAATTTACCAGACGGTCTTCAATTAACATAGTAGCACCGCTCAAATTTTTAAATTCATGCCGCATCAGTACTTACAATAATTATGCGCCTAAATTTTGCACGTTGCATGAAAATTTTGTAATAAATTTCGAAGAATATCATCAAATATAAACAAAAGATAAGCTGCCTATATTTCCTGAATAAAATGAGTATTTCTCTTAATTATTACTGGTTTCGAGGCACGTGCTAAATTCGTTAATGGCGGGCTTAATAATTGATATTTCGTGGTGAAAAGGTGCACGTTCCACTAACTGAAATGAGGGGGTGTGATCATTTCACTACCTTTAAGGGATTAAGCGAGATTCCTGTAAGGTATCGCTGCGAAATGCTACAATTTGTATATTGTTTCTCTTGTATTCCCTTTGCCAATAATAATGCAGTTCAATCATCCTTAATAGTTATCTGTATTCCCGATTGCAAAATATTGCGTTTCTTTTTTTTAGAATTTAGAAAGAATTTTTCCAAGTATCAATGCGCACAGAGACAATTTGAAGATGCTAAAATGACTTGGTGAACGTGCCTCTAATAATTTATCACCGAAAACTGGAACAGTGTCACTTTTGTACAAAAAGTGCGGTAACAACCACGAACCGGACAGTTGGGGTCTTGCATTGCCCCGTGAAGTTATCGATGGTATTAGGTTCAAGCATATAATCAACGAACGTAAAGGAAAGACTAAACTGCACATACAGAATTAAAATGAGAGAGATCTTAGAAATGATTCAAAGGTAAAAAAAGAATCCTTGCAGTGTTGACCTTGGGATAAAATGAATGTTCTCACTTCGGCATTCATGGTATTCTGTTTGGTTCTTGGTATTTTTTTTACGTCAAAGCAGGCGTTAATAAAAAGCACTTATAAATACTCTTAAAGCGTACGCTTACAGCTCTTCACAATTCATACAATTTCTTGAGTGTTCTGTACAGCAATTCTAGCTACCTCTTTGAATGGAAGTTCGATTCAATGTTTTTTTTTTTTAATGATGAAATTAGAAATCGTTTAAATACGTCTATTTGGTACTGACAGAAAAAGCGGAATTACATACATATAATTAAATTACAAGTGCATTACCTGGCGCATCCACCAAAAGTTAAATAAGTGATCTATTTACTCTTTGTTAAGTTTTTTCTTATTAAAACATTTATCTGAATTAGAACGTAACAACTTTATATATTTAAATTTTTTTACGCATATTGTAGTGTGTTAGTTGAGTTCATTGACTTTGATTCAATTAATAATGTTATTAATGTGTCGTTATTTCAAGATTAACCTATTGTCTAGTTTATTCTGCATTTACATCTATTTAGGTTACGGTCAATAGTTGTTTTTAAATTCCATCAAATTGTTCTGCGATCTCTTGTAGGAATTTATATAGGAACAGAACTTAATATAATATCCCTTGCATACACGTGATACAAAAATATTGGTTACAAGAGGGTGTAAGAGCAATAGATTTAACAAAAATAAAAGATTATAGCGGAAACATAAACCCTTCGCGAGGAAAACAAATGCGACCTAACAAAGCAAACCAACATCGCAACAAAGGGAGCTTTTATAAACACGCTTTGTGTACACAAGACTTAGCCGTGGATCATCGATTTATTCTCACTGCTTTCTTTTTCCTTTATTCCTTTTTAACCGTTACTGGTTGAAAAATACTGCAGAATTGCATGACCGAGTCCTACGAACACATCAAGTTAGCGAGGCTGTCGTCCTAGCAACGATCTTGGTCTCTATGCGACCAGTAATTGCCAATACATCTAACCTGTTGAATTCGGTACCGATACCGATTTTCTATACTGTAGAATATATACACGTGTCACTTGAAAATGTTTTTCTCTTTTAGGAGAAAATGTGGAAAATAAATTACAAAAGCATATTTACTAACACGTCTTTCCAGTGAAGCAAGTCATAAACAAGGACCATAAATACTAAGCTTCTTCAATTGTTCAACACTGAGAAAGATATTTCAAATTAATGCGTTTAGGAATAAACTTGATAATGATTGGCAGGGCAGGTAGGATGCTATTTTAAACGAGGGCTAGAGTTAATAGAATAGAATAGAATAGAAACTTTATTCATTTGATTATACAAATGTATGAAATATGTCAAAAAAGAAACGAAAGAAATAAATTCTGTAAGTATATAAGTATAAAATATAAATCAAAATAAATTAAATATTCTTAGTGAAGAAAATCCTCAACTTATACAGACATAATTCAAACCAGATATTGTTTTACACATATGTTTTAAAGTTGTCCATGGGGTTTTCTTTAAATTTCCGGGAATATGTTATAATTTTTTAATATTTGCCTACTAACGTTTCTGTGCACTTTCGCCGTGGATTGTTTGTGGTAAACGTAATGAGCCGCTTGTATATGTACCTCGGAAGAGATCGTTCTGAGAGCATAGATCATTGCAGATATTTTTTTTGAAAGTATGTTAATATGTTCCTTCCAATTTAGTGCACTGTCGATTTGTAATCCTAAAAACCTGACATTATTTTCTGATGTAAAAACGTGGTTTTGAAAGGGAATTATTAATTCATCTTGTTTTTTTAGCACAAATTGCATTATTTTCGTTTTATTTATATTCAACGATAGGTTGTTTTCTAAAAACCATTCATTCATTGTAGTGACAACACCTGTGATTTCATTCTCTAGCGTTTCATTACACTCTTCGGGAATGATCACAGAGGTATATCATCGGCATACATATTGACAAAGGGGTTCGTTATTTCAGGTAGGTCATTTGTGTATGCAATAAAAAGGAATCCTCCCAATATCGAGCCTTGAGGGACGCCTCTTTCTTTTCGCAACCAATTCGAGTGTAGTATTTGATCATTGATGTTTAGATCCACGCACTACCTGTGTCCTGTTAAATACGATCTTAATAGGCGATGTGTTACTCCTCTGTAACCCATCCTTTCCAGTTTTCTCAGCAGAGTCACGTGATTCACGCTACCAAATGTCTTTGCTAGATCTAAAAATAATCCAACCACCTTCTTTCTTTCAGTAATTGCCTGCAGCAGTCTATCAATGAACATGTAGACAGCTCTTATAGTCGACCTTCCTTGTACGTAAGCATTTTGCGAGGGTGTTAATAAATTGGATGATTTTGCAAACCTGACTAGTCTCACAAAATTGCTTTTTCTACAGTTTTTGCGATCGTCGAAAGTAAAGCAATAGGTCTATAATTTTCCATCTTTAATTCATCACCACTTTTATAAATAGGTTTTATGATTGACAATTTCAGTAAATCGGAAAATGTTCCTGTAGCAAAACATATATTAATCATATTTGCTATTGGGGTACACAATACATATATCTGCACAATTTTTTAATAGTTTTGTCGGCAATCGATCTGGTCCCAGAGCTGACTTTTCTTTTAATGACTGAATTATGTTAAATACTTCAACCGGTTCAACATCATACAAGAACATTGATCTTTCATTTATGGGTATATGTTCGTGGTTTCCAAATTTTTGTGGATTCTGGTGACCCATCCTTATATAAAATGTGTTAAAGTCATTTAGGATTTCATTTTCAGTTTTATTTAGATTTTGACACATATTCTTTACGTTTATTCCTTTTTTTCTATTAGGATTTGTAATGTTATTGACTAGTTTCCATGTTGCTTTAATTGTGTTTTCTGATCTAATAATGTAGTTTGTATTATAGTCTTTTTTACTTTGATGTATTAGAGAGTCTAGATGTGCACAATACTCTTTGTACAGACCTCTTGTGATTCTTTTGCTCAACATTGCTTCATACAATTCTTGATTAAGCCATGGCGTAATAGTTTTCTTTTTTAATTCAACTTTCAACGGACACGGGTTCTCATAGATTTTTACTATAGTAGCTGTGAGGAAAGTACTAGAGATATGTAGATGAAATTTAGATCCATAGGCCTGAAAACATAAGCAAAAGAGTTTTAATGGGTAGGTTAAAATGGAAAACTCCACACTTTACGAAATTAAACCTAGGTTTCAGTGTTCAACACGTATTTTCCACTACCAAGGAAAGAAGATATAGGTTTGGAAATTAAACAAGAATACATTTGTGTTAACTGTATTAATTATTGAAAAAAGAAAACTCATACAGTTAGTTTCTGATAGTCCTTGCTCTCAAATACAAAAGTAAAACTTTTGTATACTATACCCTTCGTATCTTTTAGATTGCATAAGAATCGATTATCAATTTATCAAGTGCTATGTTAATTTAGCCATTGATAATTGACTAACTTAATATTTTAGCTATCAAGACATAGACATTAAGTCCAGCAAACCGGTGCAAAGTGGGCTAAAATCGCAAAATGTGGACTACAGAAAACTAATGGCTGAGTCGTTTTCCACTAGTTGAAACGTTGTTTTTATGTCATGTACTTCTCTGTAAACTCAATATTTAAAAAATTATGGTGCAATTTTAATTATTTGTAAATCAGGGAATCAAATATTTTTGTCTTTATTATTAATAATAATAATAATAATAATAATAATAATAATAATAATAATAATAATAATAATAATAATAATAATAAATTTATTCATCCTGAAGATCTATAAGATATAGGATAAGTCAAACAATACAGTACGTGCATGCATTACTTTAGAAATCAAATAGTTAGTACATAAATAAACGATTAAATTCTTAAGATTCATGCTCATTAACAACAAAACAAAAAACAATTATAAAATAATTATAAAAAAAGCGATTAAAACAATCATTTTATGCCATGTATATTTTTCGTTTGAACCACGTGCCATGCTTCAATTTTCCTCGAAAATCGGTCAAATTAACATTTGAACTTCTTTGTTTAATTGCATTGTTTTATTCTACAAGGTAAATAGTGAGGTGTGTTCCCTTCCAATGGTAGTTTCAGTAAACACCCATGGTAAATAAAATAAGAATTTATTAATTACACATAATTAAAATTTATACTGCAGCTTACATAACCGGTGTTGATGAAAATCTGATACAAAGATTTTCAGTTGTTTTGCAAGGATTGCTTTAGGTTTTCCTATCAATACCTTGAAATTTAAAGAGTATTATGAAATTACTATATAATTGTACCCAAATTATATGGTTGGTATTTTATGCCTTCTGGCGTACATAAAATTCTCATGCATGCAGCGGCTATTATCGAAAATTTTGGGCTAATTCCATTCGGATGAGGCCAACGAATCTAGAAACAAGGATTTCCGAAGATATCGTCACAGAAACTTCCGAAGCGCAACGAACGAAGGCATTTTGAACTTATTTACTAGTTAGTTCAGATTCATTCATATCAGAGAAGCGTCCCAAATTATTCAGAAAGCACAAAACTCTGATGCCACAGATTTATTAAATTTAACCATTGATTACAACGACATCGAGAAACATAACATAGAACTTGCAGATCTTGTAATCTATGTAATCAAACTACTTCACTCGTATATTGACATGCAATGATTAAATTCTTATTCCATTGAATTGGTATTACCACCAGAGAAGAATCCTTATCTTACCTATATTCTAGTAAGTATAACGTATTTTTCTTTATATTTATTTATGGATAAAATATTAAAATGTTCAGTTCACATGTTAATTTAACCGATTTCAAGAAAGATCGAAGTATGGACATAGTTTATCTTAAAGCTAATCATGCTGGGTGTACTATTTCCTAAATTATATTTGAGAATGTGCGAGGTTTGATTTATATTGATTTTCACTATAGTCAGTAGTCCGATGTCGTCGATATTGACTCTAACATCTCTCATAAAAGATTTTCAATGTGGCATCGTACAAGACGGAAAGAAGTGCATGTTCTAAAAATATTTTCACGTTCACGGTGTGTATCAGTTTTCCAGACCGTAATCAACTTAATTTTTTCAAATGAAACCATACTTATTTTTTAGGAATGCTTATTTGTTGTAATGAATGTTACAAATAAAAATGTTCTTTTCGAATTTCGAATTCAAGGTTGCTGAGTTATTTGACTTTTTACATAAAATTTTCAAAATGCACGTGTTCATTCAACATTTTTTTCCGGCATTATCATTAAAAATTGAACTCTAAAATTTGCTGGGTAGCTTAGGAAAACTTAGGTCTTTTTATGAATTGAATGATATTTGATAAAATTATACAGGGTGGTCTCCAGAAGCAATCAAATTCTGTAATATTAATAAAATCAGGCGTAAAATGATTGTTTTGAAGTGTAGAACATTAATATATAATCACTTTTTTTATAAAGCCAAAAATAATTGTTTGCCTAAGTCATATTTACAAAAATTTTGGGCATATAACTTTTTATATATTAAGTTTATAAAAAGAAAGTCCATGACGTAAAACTGACGTTTCGACTAGTAGAACACGATACAGCGATTAGTTTTCACTACGTGCACATTTTGTAAGTTTAGCTCACTGTACACGACTACGATATATCTACTACAACAAATGGTTGCGCCTGTAGCCGCGTAGGTGTCCTGCACCCTTAATTTGGTATGCTGTATACATTGTTTGATGACATGAGCTTAGTAAACGCACTTTACTTAATTTGGAAGGTATTTTAAAAACTAATAATAATAAATAAATAATTTAACGATGCGTCATTCTCGATAATTTAATAAACTACCTTTCAATCTCAAGATTAACATTTATTTGGTATTCATAGATCTGGTTATCTTATCATCCCATTATTCCAGTAATGCATCTCCAATCTATTGTCTTCTATACTATCACTTAGAAACCCATATATAGCTTAATAAATCCTATTACTGTCGTAATATGATTGATTTACTGGTTCTAGAGTAGGCCAATATACATACGTGCCATTCTTTTATAAGTTTTATTGTGAACTCCTATTTCATATTGATTTCTTAATTCGCTTCTGCCTTTGAATAAATTATACCGAGGCAGCACGAGAGTGCTTCTACGTGCACAGTTGTGCGGTGGCATATGCAGCATTTACGTGTGTATATCAGGTGTGTCAACTTCCTTGTTGAAATCGATCATAAAATTGTCCTATTGTGGTGACCTCTATTAGGGCTTAAACGATTGGAACGGTATTCAATACAGTAACACAAATAAAAGTTCCTGTTTACTCAAAAAATATGGTGTGTGGTATTGATAGAATACAAAGTTAACTGGGTGAGAGAGATTAAACGCTAGAATTGTTTTGGGAATTTTCTTCTGTTGAAACTATGAAAAAGTGAATATTTATATAGGTTATGTTACGATGTTAAAAAGTCCTTGGATTTCTAACAATGTTATTACAGTACTTACCTTGCAATTAAATTAGCCTTAGTAACAATAAATAATTTCAGTATATTTCGTAGTTTTGTGAAAAAAAGAAAATATGCAGGAGATCAAATTTAAATATAGCAAATAACTATGAATTTGTATACATTTCTCTGGAATACATTTCATTTTTATATTTGTTTTCTCTTCCTTTCTTTCTCTGCGATTACTTCAACTATTCATTTAGACATGCTATTTATGCAGCGTCTTAGCGTTTATTTGATCTGGATGTCTTCTATGCAGGTAGCTCTTATGATTTGCTGTAATGACGCTAGAGTGTCATATTGTTCATAAACCAAATGCTTTAGAACGTACCAAACACTCTCTATGGATTGAGATGTTCACAAAACACAAGTTAGGTGTTATGTTCACACGAAAAAGGAACGCTAGTACGCCTACAACTACTAATGATAGGGGGTGAAAAGATTCCATATGTCAAAAAGGCAAATACCTTGGGGTATGGTTTTATCAAAGAATGACCATGGAATTCACATATCCAGAATACAACCAATAAAGCCACTATAACCCTAGGTAGGTGCAAGAGACTGTGTGAAAGGAATTAGGGCTTCAGCCCTAAGATGACTTTGTGGTTATATACAAGAGTAATTAGACCCATGATAAGATATTGAACAGGGTAGCCAAAAGTGCGGTCAAAACGTTAAGTGGCGTACAAAGACTGGCATATCTATGAGCCACGCGTGCGATGAGATCGACCCCCACTGCAATGAAAGTAATTCTAAGCCTAAAAACATATTACATACAGGTCTAACAAGTCTGCAGCACATAAACTTATGCATAGTCAAGCACCGATACGTAAATCGCATGGCGCTGGCTATCAGAAACTATTGGATGAACTTAAGGAGACACCCCTTTTAGGGATGCCATGTGATGGTACAAAGATTCAATCTAGATAGAAAATATCAGGTTGTATAAGAGAACAGGGAGAGAGGCACTCCAGTAAGAGCGAACTCGAACCAGTATACAGACAGTTCTGAAACGAACTACATCCTACATAAATGTGAATGGTCCTCTGTTGACAGCCAATGACCTCAGATATGGTGCAAAAATGCCTTCCAAAATGTTAATCCACTGGACTTGGTTCGTGAATCTTTTATTGCTGTTTTAAGAAAACCTATGGTGAGGTTAATCCAACTGCAAGGTACCGTAGATGTAAATATGAATTTATTATTAGCATTAATAATTTTATTTATCATACTACATACTGAAAAGAGTTAAACTCCTTCCGGTGGGTGGTGTGAACTTTATGTCCGTTTAGAATGGCGCATAAAATAGAAAACTCCGCGAAATGCGATCTGTGATTCGTTTCCCGAATGCAGAAAACGTTAGTCCAAGCGAAATTCATACAGGAATAATGGATGAGTTATCTGTACACGCTGGGTTCAAAATTTCAAGAACGAAAGAGATAATGTGCATGATGAAGAGCGGTCTGGCCGACTGCTCCTTTTTACCGACGATTTGAATTTGATTTCATCTGCACAGATCGACGCGTAGAAATGAAAGAAGCGAATGAGCAATTTCCTGAAATTTCACAATTATTGTTTCATGAAATCGTGGGTCATTCAAAAAGAAGAGGCGAGAAATGTTGGAAAGTGGAATTGTGTTTTCTTTGCATGAAAATGCTCGTCTTCAAGACCACTGACCTTCTTCGGAAGCTCAAATGGAAGCTTCCCAACGACCCTGCGTATAACCTCCACTTGCCTCCCAGTGATTATTCGTTTGTTCACTAAAATCAAAAATTTCTTGCCAGGACTATTTTAGCGGTAAATGTTTTCGCAAAAGGCATAAACAAAGTGATTTCAAGATATAACAAATGTCTCAACAACGGCGACATTGAAAAACGAGTATATATTATTGTGATTTCTATAATAGATTTGCCTGGCTAATGTTTTTCAAAAAATATTCTTTCTTTACAGATACTTTCCTCTATATCCTTAATGATAGACACAATACGATCCCAATCCACTAGATGGCTATAAAATACCGTCTATGTCCAAGATATGTGAAGTTCACCACTCCAGATCATGCGCACTAATGATCTTCCCTCTTACTGACAATAAGTATTATATTATCTTATTATTTTTCCAGTTGTGAATCCGTTGCCCTGGTGGCTGTACAATGGGTTCTCCTAAATCATTAGCTTGTATATTATTATGCCTTTACTTTGTTAATTTATAGTTTAATTCTTAATAATTCAATGTATCACATGAGCTTTCATTAACAAAACAGTTAAATACCTTTGCAGTTATAGAAGTTCTGATGCACTCGTCCATCTGTCAAAAATTTCAAAGAAAAGCAAATATTTCAAATATGCTTGAAAATAACAACAAAGTTGTTTTAACAAACTTACTTTAGATTTGAACGAGGAATTAAAAAATGTAACAATATGTAGGGCATTCCATTTAAAATCACAAAGTTGACAGCCACTTCCGGTAAAACTGGATGCGCTAGATTATTAAAAATATTTTAGTTCAATAGCGCAGATCAGCTTTAATATACTGTGAATTTTCAGAATTTTCCAATGTATACTCTTCCATATATCGATCGGTGCAGTTCGTCGTGAGACACTTGTATACAGTCTAATATAACAAAAATAATGATAACTTTGAACTGAGTGAACGGAATTAGCCCTTGTTTTTTTTTTTATAGTATGCCCATAGTCAATGTTTACTTACATAATGTTTTTGAACGTGATAGCTTAAGTAATTCCTCAGAAAAGAATATTGAATTTTTCCACTCTTATGCTAATATCTCGAATGGCGTGGCATTCATTGAGTTAATTTTTGGTATTTACAGTTTGTGCGACAGTAGTACTCATTTGCTTTAATTTTAGCCCGATAGCACAGAATAGACTAACAATCAGAAGTGTCACTCTCTGGCGATCCCTTTGATCTTTTGTTGCTTCGTTTCGTGACCTCGGGCGCCATCTTGGCAGGATAAATCCCAGATTCACAATAACGAAAACTCACTTCCACCAGGACCGTAGTAGGCTTATTTGAAAAAAGTATCTTTAACAGTTGTTCTCCTTTCTTTAAAAACTGTTTCTTATCAAATTGGGAATAATAGATACGTTCAGAACCGATTTCTTCGTTTTTAAATATGAATCTAAATAAAAGAATAAAGCGAATTGGCTTATTGTGAAAAAAAGCCATCTTCGTCAATGCAGGTTTGAAGTTTTTACTGTTAACATACATAAGTTTCTTCAAAATTCAGGAAATATGCAAAGTTTTAGAGATTGTGATTATTTATGTCTATATGTATCCATGCATATATTTATTCTCTCATAGGTGGTGGAAAATAACAAACAAAGGTGCTCAACATGAAACTGATACAAGATTTTATGTGAGTTTTATGGCTCATTTTAAAAGATCGTGTGTGGGTAAAAGAAAACAACAATTGCTACGATTTCCAAACTATTCCTTTATTACATTTAAAATGTTTTAAATTTCGATTGCATTATTTTAAAGTGTAAAATAATTTAATTCTACGGAATAATTTTAAAAGGTAAAGTGCAGGAAAACCCTGACAGGCTTGTCTAAAATTGATGTGATAAATAATACTAATAACAAATTCCACGAAATACATACGCCGATGACAGATTAATAACCATCACACAAAACCGCTACGGATCTAGAGACAAACTACGCTCAACCCATGTGAAGTAGCAGCATTTGAATTACGTGAAGTAGTTTCTATCCGGACAACATGACGATTTCATTATGCGCGAGCAGTGTGCGCGAGTTTTCCCGCGAAAGTCGAGTGAAATTTCTGATTGTAATACCTATTCTGTGTCGATAGCTTTAGGGACACTTTGGCAATGGCTTATCGGAGCAGAGCCTTCAATGCAACTCCTTCCGGATTATCTTTTCTTTGTTTTTTCCCCTTTGTCAATTTCAATTTTAACATCAGTGTATAATTTAAACTTCACAAAATCTTTTGTAAGTATTCCTATTTCATATGTTAATTTTTATTAATCTAACTGTATATTTTTTAAATGCAGTTCTAAGGATGCTATTGTTTGTTCTTTACTACTATTTCACAAACCTTTACGAGACTAGCATTATTATACAGCACATAGAACTTTTATTACTATCTTGATTCTTACCATTTTTTTCCGAAGTAATTTCTCATTATGAGAAATATGAATTTAATAAGGATGCTGCACTATCTAGAATCCCTAGATAGAAGAGTTAGTAATAGTTTCTGTGATTTCCAAATCGATTTTAACACACACAAAACACATGACAAAACAAAAGCTTATAATACATCATACCATAATGATTACCTTCACATCTATTATTTACTGATACATACCCAAGATCCTGGTGGATAGGTAGGGAATGGTGCTATGTCCTTGGTGGCGACGTGGGTAGGTAGTTCAGAGCGACCTCTGCGGAATTTTTTGCGTCGAAGACGCTGCTTCTCTCGGATCAGAAGCGCCGCCTGCATGCCTGCCGATACCGCTGTACTCATGCAATGACTTCCTCACCCTGTACACTCACTCCAACACACGAGAAGTCCTCATGCATTACGGGCGAAATTATTGCGCTGTAGAGTTTCAATCGCAATATCTGCATGTGCGGTCACCCACAGTAATTAACACTTGGATATATTATCAATTACATCGTGGTCAATAACGGCCGAATGTAATGTCATGTAGTAATAGTCAGTCGGTAACGGTAAAAGTCACACTATACGGTCACATGGTATATTGTTTTAGATTGTTCATCGTCTGTGAATTTGTGTTATAAAACTATATCGTCAACACTATTCATCTTGAAAGCTTTACACATAGAATGCAAGCAATGAATCGAAGATCCTTTCGAGATCTGTATTAGACATTCCTTCATTTTCAGCAGTAGTTTTGGTAATAGACAACTTGCAGACCAGAAGCGATGGATTATACATGTTTAGTATATAATATATCAATTTATTGTTTTTGTAGAAGACATCTAATACACGTAGCACATATAGACGAACACGTATATCAGACCAGAAAAACAGAATGTTTCAGCTCCTTGTTTTTACCTTTTGCCTTCGAATTTACTTCTTTATTTTTGAACTCCAGATAAAAGATTCATATCAAAATATATGTTATATGTATGTATATTAAATATATGTATCAGTGTAGATTATTCGCAAAAAATATCGCACAGATATACATAGAGTAAGCGTAAGTCTCAAGCTTCTGTGAAGTTCTCTTGATATCTCTTGTCGTTTTCGCTTATATTTCCATACAAAATAAATTCAGCTGAAGCGTAATTCGAAAAATAGTACAGATAGATTTCTTTTAAAGTATGTATATATAGTTACTTTGTGTATAGATTTCAATATGTTCTTGTAGTAATAATACAGTTTATAGTACGTGTGTAGGTATAATATAATAAATTTATCCTCTATTTTGATATGTTGTATTGGTCAGACGATGGCCCCTCCGTTTTTAATGCTTAAAATTAAATTATCCACGGTTTCCATACTTCGTCCACTGCCTGCCGTTTGCGTGTCGTCTTACATCTCTTCGGAATCAAGAGCATCTTTCTTCCCTTTTCGCTGGATGGGTATTCTCTATCCTGGATCCAGTCTGATTTGCATTTTCCCGATAATTGCGTCAAAAATTTAGAACCTCTTCTTCTTGCATTACCATTACTTTTACGGTGTTTCACGTGATATTTTACTTGTATTTAATTTAATCTTGAACCGGCATCCAATCTATTTTAATTCGATAGTACGAAACGTAAAAAATGGTGCGATAAAGTGGAATGATAAAGCGAAAATGACATTTACGTATTGTTACATTTCAGTATATAAGAATATCACTTTTAAAAATTAATAATGGTTTTATTCATATCCTGGGGCGATAATTACCTAACTCCTCATTTAAAGGCTACGATCTACCTACCAGCATGAACTCAGGGGCCGCATGACAGTGAGTTACGACCCTATAAGGAAATGGTAAATGGCGATTTTGATTTTTTATTTGAAAAGGAGTACCGACGCGAACTTCGTTGAAGAATAAATAAGCTATGTGGGTAATACGGTCTTTTAAAATAAAACTGCTAAATAGTCTCAATATTTCGTCATATATTTATGACTTCCTCAGGAGGACATCTACAATATTACAAAGAATATGAACCAATAGTAATAAAATATTTAAAATAATACTTACAAAGTTCAAATATAATAATCAAATTAAACGTATTTTAAATTTAGAATTTTTTTATTTTAAAAGTCAAAAAACATTTTTGTAAACAAGGTAATGTTACTATGTATTTTTTAAAATGTTGCAGTAAATATGGTTGAGTTGATTTGTGTCTGTTTTGAAATTAATAGAATTTTGATTACTGTTAATATGAACCATTTCTAAAAATAACCGCTTTTTGTAATTACTTTCAACATCAAGAATTTTAGATTTCATAATTAAAATTGTGGTCTAAATTTTGAAAATGTAAAGACAAGGCACATGAACGTTTACCGTTTTGATTTTGATTTTAGATATGTTGTTGTGAATACTGTTATAAATCCATTAATTTATTACAATACAATACATAAAAACACGTAAATACAAAATTCAAATAGATCTGGTCAGTAATAAAATGAAACTTATTCCTAACTTTAATAAAATTATTAATTTTGGTTAGCTTCTGCATACTTAAAATTTGAATAAAAACAAAATGATTCACGGAACTCGTCTGTTAAAAGTTCTTACATTTGCAATCATATTTTGATGTTGAAGCTTCGAGGTTAGGCATAGTTAACTATGATCTATTTAGAAAAAAAAAAACAATTTCATCTCTGTCGCACTTCCAGTTATATCGAAAGTCATGGCCAACTTTGATATTATATATAGAAACCCACATTTTTTGTGCATTTTTAAGTTCTACTAGGCATTTTAAAGCCAAAAAAAATCTTTTAATTTTATGTTGACTGTGGAGGGTGTGGGTCCTTTACTATTTAACCAAAGAATAAAATGTAAGGAAAATTATTAATGGTGTCCCACAATCTAGGGTAGATTTGGGGTAACTTCTTAGTAGTAAAAGTAGTTTTCTTTTCAAATGGAACGCCCTGCATATGTTCACACCATGTGATGTAGAATTGCATTCTCTATTGAAAAGCTATAGAGGTGTTCTTATATCTATCTCCATGGCTTCTTTTAAGACTAGTGATTTTCAGAAAATATGGTTTTGAGTTAGTATTTAATTAATAGTAGGTGGTGAAAAAAATATTAATTTTAAAAGTATATAAAAAAACAAAATATGGTATGAACAAATAAAATTTATTAAAAACGAGATACTATATGCATTATGTAAGTATAATAAAATTATAAGTGTTGCATATGACTTCTATTCGCTTGCAAACACTTTACAATCCTAATAGGTATAAACTACTTTTTAATCCTTTGTTAAATAGTGGGGGATCCATGCCCTGCACAGTCAACATAAATTCTCTATACCTTTTACTATATTGCCGTTATATGCCTTCAATTCATCATTTTTTTTATGCTTTTTTTTCACAAAAGTCAAAATTACTCTAAAACGAAGACAAATAGGTAACAAGAGGTTTTATAAAATTGGCTTTAAAATTCTTAGTAAAACCTAAAAATGTACAAAAAGACATATGCATTTTAATTTCTTCTTTTTCTTGGTTTTTTTTATGTCGTAAATATGGAAATGAACATTAATAACTACTACGTTTCGCTTTATTTTCAAAGCTTTTTCAAGTATAAAAAATATAAGATGTAAATAGCGTAAATTATAAATAATTTTTTTTGTTTAATAAATGACAAATTGTTTTGTTTACTAGGATTTTGAATACATCATTATGTTTTATTTAAAGATTGCATTTTAATATAGGATTTCATTTGTAGATTTATAATTAAATAAATCTTTAAAAATATATTCTATTTAGCTATAAAATTAAATTATATAGTTTTGTGAAATATTGTATGTCGATTTTATCATTAACCGCGTTTTTATGTTTATAAATTTGAATTATTTCAAGTATATTAGGTTTTTTTAAATTTTGTTCTTTGTTTAAAATTGTTATGTTGTTGAAATCAAAGGTATGATTTTGAGTAATTTCATGTTTTTTTAAGGCTGTGAAGTTTTTATTATATTTGTGTCTTATCCTATTTTCCAAATATTGCATGGTTTCACTAATATATACACCATTACAATTTTGACAGTCTATTTTATAAATTATGTGTGATGTTTTACTTTTTTCAATTTTTGATTTTAATTTTGAATAGATTTGGTTTTGTAATTTGTTTGTGTTTTGATAAGCAATTAATTTTTGTTATTAATTATATGGTTTGAAAATTTGATTTATTTTTTCGGATAAATGTTTAACATAAGGAATTTTTATAAATTTTGTAATTGTTTAACTATTATTTATATTTTTTGTTGATTTATTATAAAAAAGAAAAATTCTTTGTTTGATTATTTTATTTAGAGTATTTGGATAATTATTTCGTCCTAGAATATTTTTTGCTTTATTAATAGTATCTGCTCGAAAAACTGGACTTGTTAATGTTTTTGCTCTGTCAGCTAAACTAATAATAACCTAACTTTCTCAGATAAAAGTTTGTGAATTGTTGTTTAAAAAACCAAGAAAAAAAAGATATATGTTTCTATTATATTAATATCAAAGTTCGTCACGTCAATTGATGTAACTGAAAGTGCGATATAGATGAAACTATTTTTTCTAAATAGGTCATCTAACTATGCTTAACCTCGAAGTTTCAAAATAAAGATGTTATTGCAAACTCAAGAACTTTTAATGGAGGGGTTCCGTGGATCACCCTATATAGAAGTCTATTTTTCCTAAAAATTAAGTATTTCCCACATATAATTTTTTCCCAGACATCTTCTATTTCTGATCCTTCTTGCAAATTTCAACAAATATGCGCTAACAGAATATCCATTTTTTTTTCCATTATAACAATAATATTCTTCAATATTTGGGTGGAAACGCTCGTCATGCTGATCTGATTGTTCAGCGAATTTTTCCACATATGCATGTAAAAAATTAATCTTTAATCATATTTTAATATTGATACGGTGAAAAGCAATGAACAAGTCTTGAATGTTATTCTCAATGAATGCTTTAACAAAATCCCATGCCACGAGTTCTGAGTCGATGAGAACATTTTCAAATGGCGTGTCTTTCATCAGACGTCAAATATCAGGCGATTAAGTATTCCGACGAATGAATAAAATAGACAAACACAAGACCCATCTTTTCAAAATGGCCGATGGCACCAGATTCAGCGTGCTTGAATTGTGTATTCTACTCAGAACCCATCAATGTTGAAAAAACACGCTTTCGATTCGAACATAATGTTATTGGATATATATATATATATATATATATATATATATATATATATATATTTACATCCCGCTAACTATTTTGCTTCCTTTCATAACGCGGTCGTAGTGCGTCCCCAGGAAGGAGCGTAGTTAGAAGCATTTTAGTGACGTATATTGAACCGCGGGAAAAAATGGATAACGGCAATCACTTTTTTATCGCCGTAGCTTTAAAATGAAATTATACGATTTTTTATTCTACGCACTTTTTTGCTTCCTTACATTTCCCTATCTATTTTGCGTCCACTGCGTATATTTTCAGACAAATTGCTAACTATTTTGCGTCCGATGTATATTTTTTTGTATAAACTTGTAAGTATAATGCGTCCGCCACGTTGCCACATGTTGGTCGAAATAAACGTACATAGGAAGCAATATAGCATATTTAATATAGGATCAATATAAAATTGTATTTTGTGTTCTTTCGTGATGGACGCAAATTAGTCGAAATAAAGTATATATCGCCAGTCGAGAACACTGTATGAAGTTTGGTCTAATTTGATAGCTAACTGAATTGAAAATCAGGTTAGCTCCGTTTTTTAATGCTTGAGAACTATTTTGTATGTGTAAGCTGATAGAAACATAATATGAGTGTAAAAAAAATAAAGTCTTCCCTGCATAGTTTGGTGGAAGGACTCGAAGGGAGCCTATATCAAAAGGAAGTTGCCCTTGCAGTATTTTTAGACATCGAGGGCGCCTTTGATAACACATCAACGCCTTCGATCAACCGATCTTTAATGGACCGGAACATTGACCACACGACCAGCAGATGGGTTGACTGCATGCTAAGAGGCAGAGTGGTGTATGCCAAGATGCTAGACAAAAATATCGCCATGAGGATCACGTGAGAGTGTCCTAAGGGGGAGTACTGTCACCACTGCTGTGGAGCTTGGTCGTGGATGATCTCGTCAGATCATTAAACGACAAAGGAATATGGACGCAGGGGTACGCTGATGACATTGTCATCGTAGCTAGAAGGAAGTTCCCAAGCGTGGTGGCGGGCATCATGCGTAATGCACTGCGAATGGTGGAGGAATGATGCCTTTCACAAGGACTCTCAGTTAATCCAAAAAAAAACAAAGTTGGTTGCCTTTACCAACATGAGGAAGCTCAATGTCCTAGGGGTCGTTAGACTGTTTGGGCAGGAATTATAATTAACCAAGGAAGTAAAGTATCTGAGTGTTACCCTCGATGCGAAACTGAGCTGGAAAAATCACTTAGTCAAAATAACGATCAGGGCTACGCAACTATTCTGGCGCTGCAGGAGAGTTGCTGGCAAAACCTGAGGATTAGTGTCGTCGAAAGTGATCCATTGGCTATATACTGCCGTGATAAAACCAGCGATAACATACGGGGGCAGTAGTCTGGTGGAGGAGGGCAGAAGCGTCCTCCGCAGTGAAACTGCTAACCGCTGTCCAGAGGCAGGCATTGCTGGGTATCCGCCTCTTTGGAGACCATTATGAGCCTTCCCCCGCTGGAGCTTTATTCGAGAGCGGAGGCAATGAATGCGATCCTTAGACTGAAAGCCAACAACCTGTAGCATCCTAACTTCAGGGTGGGTTATATATAATACTACGGGCACGATGCTGGACGAGCCATTGCTGCAAATTCCCACGGACAGCATGGCACCCGAAATTATCTTCACTGAAAATCTCCATACCGAACAGAGACCAGGCACGTAGTGAGACCACTGCTAATGATAACTGGTTCACGGATGGATCCAAATCCAGCCAGGGCACAGGAGCCGGTATTTGTGAGCCCAGTCCTAATCAAAGGATATTCATAAGCCTGGGGAAACATACAACGGTCTTCGCCCTTGCAGCCTGTGCAGAAATGATTGCAAAAGGGGGACTACATGAGGAGGAAAATTAATATAATGACTGACAGCCAGGCTGTCATTAAGGCAGTCTCGAACCCAGTAACTATATCAAAACTAGTTAGAGACTACAAACAATCCCTTAATGCACTGGCACGAGACTACACGGTGTCTCTGATTTGGATGACGGGGACATAAGGATCTAAAAGGCAATGTAATAGCCGACGAACTAGCCAAGAAGGGCTCTAAGAAACACTTCATGGGTCCATGTGTGATTACTAAGGATTCCGCTAGAAGGGAGATCTGGACCTGGTTAGATAAAAAAAGTACAAAAAAATGGAGGGCGACTGAAGGTCAACTCCATACCAAAGCGCTGATAGGGGATGGGGATGTTAAGTTCTCTGATAACCTACTCAGGCGCAGTAAGAAAGAAGTTAAAACCATTACTGGTTGGTAACTGACACTGTCCCTGAAAAAGCATCTATACAGCACAGGCCGGGTAAGCGAACCGTGGTGTAGAAGATGCGAACTACAGGAGGAAACGAGTTTACATGTAATCTGCACATGTGAGGAACTGAAGGAACTCAGGCAGAAATATTTCAGGAGAGATCTAAGGTTCTCAAGTTCCACTGGCAAAATACTGAGCTTTTATAGAGAACACCAAGCTGCTCGACTGGGAATAAGAGAATTAATAGGGATGGTAGAATGAGCACCTAGCCCAAGTGCCCGGACTTTAAATGCCCACCCTAACTTTAATGAATGAATGAGTGAATGAAAATAAAGTCTTATTTATTGCTTCTAATTATTATGGTTTTAAAGCACATTTTATGCTTATCTGGAAAAATATTGGTACAAAGTAAATACCTTGATTTTCCTGTGAACCAGAAGTCTTGAAACAAATATACTTACATTCCTGGAAGTATTGGCAAATGAAAGAACTGCTAAGAAAATATCATTAATTATAAACTTCTTACAAGCATCATTTCAGAACTCATGTAGAGGGCTTTGAAACCAACAAAAGGGTGGTGTGTAAAGGAAAACCTAAAGGTTCAACCTGTGATAATTACACTAGTTTCTTTCACGAAAAGAAGAAAGCTGGATGACCTAAAGCCACCAACTCTTCATAACGAAAAGATACAATTCAGTCAGGAATCGAAATCCTTAGGAGTGGTTCTTGACTCGAAGCAAACTTGGAATCAACATTTTGACCAGATGACAAACAAATGTAATAGCTAGTGGCATTAATGATAATCCTTAGAACAATTGGGAAAATATGGGATTGACATCTGGTAAGCCTTTTGTCGACCCATGGCCTCATTTTGGTGGACAAAGACCACGCAGAGGCAGACGATTATCAAACTCGCAAAGAGACAAAGATTAGCTTGCTTGTTGTAGATCACTGGAGCTGCATAAATGAACTACGGAAACAATGCCAAATCTGCTCCCTTTATTTACATTAAAGGAACGGCAAGAATGGAAACATATAGATACTCCTAGGCATGTCACAATAACATAACATAACCGTATTTTTGAAATGGGAAGTAATACAATGACTCTCAAAATCTCCGTCGACAAACCCTTCAAGATTATCTTGAACGGGGATAGTTGGACAGCAAAACCCAAAATTGGTATGCAAAGCTGATCAATATCCCATCCGACAATCGAACCGCTCTAAAGCAGTATTCTATCAGGTAACCTCAAAACTAACTTGGAATTGCTTGGTAAATCTTGAGCTACTGACTAAATTCAATAAAGTTACTTTGATGTGAGTGCCAGGACGTAAGGGCATAGCATGCAACGAACTTGCGAACGCTAGCAAGGACTCTTCAATAAAATTTATTAGATCTGACTCAGCTCTCGAGATAACCAAGACTGCGATACGTAATGCAATGACTAAGTGGATCCAAAAGAGACACCAGGCTCACTGTTACAGCATAAGAACAGACACACAACAAACGGATGATGAGGCAACCGTCTAGGCATTTAGCAGCGGATGTGCTAACTATCAACCGAATACAGCTTAGAACGGTACCGAATCTATGAACATGGCACGGCTGTATAGTAAGATAGTACCCACATAGAACAAGCATCTTTAAAGATGGACCTGTGTGTAGACTATGCAACAAGGGGAAGAAGGTAGCCCACCACGTTGTTTTTGAATGCTATTTTTTTCATTGGAACGACAGAGACTACCATTGCGGAAAGCAATCAACTTGAAAGCTGATCTGCCGGAAAAAAAATACCACATGGGCTGCTAAGCTTAGTTAAGGGAATTAACACTTCTTTATGTAAGAAAAACTACGTAACTACGGAATAATACAATAGGCGGTGTTAAGGGGATAGGAAGATGATCTATATTCAGTGCTCAAATCAAACAGTTAATCTATTCGATGCCAGGATAAGTAGGTCATCTACATATAGTAATAGTGCTGATTTATCTGAAATTTACGCTTTCTTTTGTTTAAATCTTTACACATTTCTGTTATCTACTATGCTGCGAATGGAAGCTGTTTTATGTGAAATGGTTTTGGATGTGGCAATTAATCGCTTTCAAACAGAAAGTGTAACCGGGTAACCGGTAAAACCGGTTTCGAGACCAAAAGCTTAAGGAGGCACTCTTTGTGGGATGCCATTCGATGCCATGTTTCAAAAATTCAACCTTGACACAGAAAATGTCAGATTATAATATCAGATAAGAAGGACCGAAAAGGCACTCCAGTGAGGGCGGACTCGAAATGGTATGCAGATGCCTCTGGAACAGGCCATGGCATAGGAGCTGGAATATATGTAAAGAAGCCTAGAGGCTCTTACGGTAAGCTTCGGTAGAGAATACAACGGTGTACTTAGGCTGAGGTGCCAATTCATCATTGTGTCAGAGAAATAGAACCAGCCTACATTAAGGCGTTAGTTCCGTAAGTCTGTGTCTAAGGTAATTTGGAACTGTGTAAGCGCCTAAATGAGGTGGTACCCGATTTACATCGGCTTAGGTTCCCAACCACTCTAACGTGAGGAAAATGAAAGAACAGATGATCTTTCCAGGCGGGGCTTGTCAAGGTCCTTCGTTAGAGTTGGTTTTTCTTTTGGCATTACCAAATCACAAATTTATTTACTTATGACCAACATGATAAACCTACAGGGATCTCATATACCCTGTCGGTCTATTTCCAACCTTTAAGTCGTCTATAAGTAATGCATTTCATCGTGCAGCGATGCCATATCCGTATCGTGAATCACGCATGAAAACTATAAGTGGGCAGATTGCGTTGGAACTATGCTCGTAACAGCGATAACATTTATAAAGATGAGAACTACTTTCTTGTGTAATAATTGTAACGGCAGGTCATTATGACATGTCATTGTCAATATGACGCTTATAAGTATGTGGCACCTGTGTCAATATCTTACATTGATAGTAGGATTGAAGCTCTCTCGGGGGTAACACAGAATATACATGAACAGCATATTAAAAATTAACAATTGAGATATGTATAAACAATAACAAATGTCCTCTCATCTAAAACTACAGACTAAAAGCTAGGTACTAGACCCATGATGAGTCCAGAGAATAGTGGCAAAAGTGACCGGAACAGAGACAGGCAAAAGAACTTCAAAAGGAACAAAGGCGTGAATTTGCTAGAGACATACTGAGTAAAGACAGGAAGATGTCAAGATGTCAAAATGGTAATAGGTTTGATGACTGGTCATTGCAAACTAAATAGGCATAAGTACAACATTGATCTGGCAGATGATGCTATTTGCAGATTTTGTCAGGAGGAGGAAAAAACACCAGTTCATTTACCGTGCTAATGCGACGGCCTGGCGAGAACAAGGTTTCTAGTCATGGGCGTGGAGAACCCCACAGCTAACAGATACACAAAAGAGGCGCTCCCAAGGATGGTAGACCCATTTAAGACGGCAAAATTAGAGTGTGTCTCCTAGAAAAAAAGGTGACCACATAGATCTGAAAAGATTGCGGAGAAACCTGTTCATCGACCATCTTAACTCTTAATCCAACCTATGTGTCGGTTGAGGTCGCTGAAAGAAAACACTTTATTACAGTTTAATTGATATATTGACAAATGTAAGTAGCAAAGGTAAAAAAGTGTGTGCTTTAATAAAGAAGCATCCTCAGAGTTTAGTACCATCCTAGAGATCAAATACCTAAACTAAATGCAAGTTTTTGAATATTTAAACTGAAAATCTATTTCAATTGTTGATTTCCCCACTTATTGGATAAGCAAGACTATGACATGTTTTATTTTGGTGGAGGCGCCGGGCGCCATACTTCAAGCTTTTGCAGTTCTTCCGTGCTGTTACCTATGATATATCATACCATAATCAATAGAGAAAATTGTAAAGAAAGAATAGTCGACTTCACTTTCCCGTTTGGCAAAGTGTTCTCAGATTGAAGTTGTTTTTTGATTCTAATTGATCTGTTATGTGGTCTATACATAGTCGAGACTTTAGTGCAATAGTGAAATCTATCATATGATATCCATTTTCTAGAATTTGTTTACTGTAACTTAAAGTCGTCGTGGCTAAACTGGATTTTGTAATTTTTAAGTTCTAACAAAAAACAATAATGGAAGATATCCATGGCTTATTGAACTAAAATAAAGTAATGAAAGAAACCTAACTGAAAAATGTAGAGGTATCAAAAAAAAAGAGAAACGGTAGTACAAGATTTAAATAATTATAAATTTCTGGTAAATATTACATTTTGTAAAGAAAACATCTATAAAAAAATCAAAGTCACGGGCATCTCTTACTAAACCGACACTTTTTAAATGCTTCAAAATGTATTCATTAGGTAAAGGAAAAGAAACACTTCTAACTATTTTTTTTAAATTGTGTCATACATATAGCCTACTGGATTTACAATGACTTACCTCATCGATTCTTTTATATGTGTGCGACGTTGCCAAGAAGAAGGAAGCAAAATAATGCGCGGTTTGTAATAAAAATATACGGCATGTGTATATTATTTTGGCTCTATCGGCATTTCTGTGAACTAAATTATACGTGAATTTTACATATGACGGACTATTTTGCTTCCACCTATTTTCCATCTTAGCTACTAAACGAGTTGGAATAAAAATATGAGAAAAAAACCTAGCAATGGTGGTGGCATGACCAACGAGCTCGTACGGACAATTTCTTTTTTCTTAGGGTTTACTCCATTAATAAGGCCGGAACTATTTTGCGTCCGGTATACGGACGCAAAAAATAGTCGAGGACGCAAAACTGTAATGTAAAATGGCAATGCATGGAGCAAAATAGTGCGTGGATAAATATATATATATATTGGTCCTTTCGATATCGGACGACGTTCACAATTGGTTGCGGTGCATTGCATGTGGCGTCCACCGTCATATGACGTCCGTATATGGACCCACAAACATTTCAATGCTAATGTGATGTACTGACTGCCTAGACCTTGTAAAACGATTTTTAGCTGGACGTTATTTTGATGCCCCGATGAAAGTTTTGTGTATTAATTAGTTCAGCGAAATACTGTAGTGTGGCGCTGCGGAATTTCGTAATATACCCAAATATATAAAATTATGACATCCTTCCGCGTATGCGACGTCCAATCCAAAATAATGTTTATAATATTCGCGTATGGGACGTCCGGTAGCTCTGACAACATTGCATGCATAGTTATAGCCATTGATAGCGAGGGAGGGGGTGTTAGCGTCTTATTAATTTTGCATCGGTATGGTTGTATTATGAGTTTTAAAAATGCTTAGGTGTAGTATGTTTATTCTAGCCGATCCGCAGAACTCGCAGCTCGCTTCATTCCTTACATTATTTCCACAACATCGGGATGTTACAGAAATATAATGTACTACAAAACATGTTTAATTCACTGTCTTCGATGCCCCAAAAAGTAATAATAATTTAATCCCAAGGCCATTTCTCGAGTTGTAGAAAATTCACTCCAGAACTATACAAAATAATAATAATAGTTTTCCTTACAGTATTTTTTTTTTTTTGATTTGTAAATTATGAATAAAAAGAAACAGTTTTAGCTAATAAAAAGAAATAAAAAGAAATAATATCTTTTCAATTCAGTCAAATCAATTTAGGGCAATCCACTTAAGTTGTTAAAATTTATTTACCTATTTTATCTAGGATACATAATAACAATACATAATTATTCGTTTTTTTTTCTTTCGGTTGAAAATTCCTTTGTTTAATAGCAAATTTCTATTTAATTCCACACATCATTCAAACACAGTGATAAACTGCAAAGAGTATTATTATTATTATTCTTAATAATTGGTGTTTAATTTTCATTCTAGTTTACATACAGATGTATTTTTTTTCAAATTTGAATAACGTAAATAGTACCCAGAATAGATGCTTGTTAAATTATTACAAGCGATTTTGTATGAAAGGATTCTCGTACTACCCGTATAGCAAATATTAGCACATTTTTGGAGCAGTCTCTAGTTCTTTATTTTCAAACACATTCATATTTCTTATAAAAAATTAAATTATAATTTTTTAAGATATAAATGTTCCATTTCGTTAAAATTCGTGAACAATCGGGTGGTGTGACAGCAGTTCTGCTTCTTATTGGTAATTCGTTTCCTTAACATGCGCAGTGCTGGTTTATACCTATGCGGGTTACAGTTGTATTCTTTAGCTTTTTCACCGTTTTGCTGCATCTCGTGAGTGAAAGTTGTCGCGGTACACAGGCAATGAAATTAAGTATACGCATTGTGCAAGCATCTGAAAAGCAACCGTCATCGAATAATCCAATGCTATTACTTCAAAATAACAGCCAGTAGTACCTTGTGTGGGTTGGAATATACGGAAAAATTGACGCACAGTATCTTTCAGTGAATTTACACTCACATCACAAAACGGGTAATAGTGTCATGTGTAAAGTTTGTCCACGCAACCGAAAGTGTTGGGTGAAGTGTAATGAAATAAGAAATCAAAACGCATAGACTACAAATTATTCACAAGCCCAAGCTGATACAGGAAATAATGGACTATTAGGGTTCGCAGTTCTATAACAGTCCAACAAGTTCTGAATTATATAAAAACTATGAATAGGTATTAAATATCTTAGTAGAATTGTGAAGCCGCAGTTTCTAACAATCTCCTTTATAGCTTTAGTATTTGTTCCACCTTTTTATTTTATATTGAAATTATTATACTTTAAACTATTTTAAATATATTCGTCAGAAGACTGTATTCTTTACATCAGTATATGTTTAACTCATTTTCATACACATAGAACTGTTTCTAAATGTCATTATAGTTTCTAAGCGGTATGTAAATTTCTTTCATGCATTTTCTTGAGGTGTAATCTTTGTTTATAAATAAGATTTGAAAAATAACAAATTCGAATAGATATCGCATGACAAAAATGGTTATTAATGACAGAATTCAGAATAACGTTTTACAACAACAAGACATTTTATTTTTGTACAAATTTATGTGTAACAATTACAATTAAACTACACTTATGTTTTTGATGTACAAATTATCGCAAAATATCTAACAACGTTAGACATTAGAAGATCTACATGAGTATGATCCGGGTTTACCTAAGGATCATATAAAACTTATTATATAAAATTTGATTAAATGTCTACTATTAGTTATTAATTCTTGACGACCTTAATAATATGTTTGCATTATAAACATGTACAAAATCTTATCCCATTACTCCTCCCAATTTTTAAAAGTAATTACATTTCGCATTGGATTGCTGCTTGTATTAGCACTAGAATATTAAGTATTGAAATTTATAAAGATTGTGTGGAAACTTTTAGTTTGAGAGGTTGATAGCAGAGCAAGAGAAGGCGATGATGGTGGCAGATTGTTTTTTATCTGCATTGTTTAATTTAATATGAAAATAATCTGTTTGTTTGTATTAAATAAAATTTAAACAGAAAAGAAGGTTATTTCTTACACAATATTACTACACACTTTTATAATATTACACAGTTTATTTAGAAAATCCACATTATATACATCCTACGGATAATATTCGGTCCATTCAGACTAACAATTTGTCCTCGTCACGAATGCTATATACTAATTGTATAATATTATCTACAATAGTGGTTGATATTTTCTTTCACTTTTATCATTGATAAATTGAGAAAATACAGAGATTTTATTCATCTGGGCAACAACAAAGAATCTGGAATTAAATTATAGATGTAAAACTGTGTGCCAAAAAATTGCAACACCTTAAAAGAGTTTATAAGGCTGAAGTTTCAAGCAGTATTCATAACTACTAAACTTTTTAGTAGTAAATCATAAGCAATTAGAAAAAATACCAACAATTAGCAAAAATTTATCAATCAAAATGTTACATCTGAATGAGATGATCAATGTATCTTATGGGATCTCATTCCAGGCATAATGTAAATGAGAACGAAAGTTCCTGCAAGGTGTTTGCTGCTTATGGTAAACGCCTTATGTAGCAGCAACCTATGATATCCCACACATCCTCGATTCGGGTTTTAAATCGTGTGAGCGAGCAGGGGGTCTAGTACGTTTCACGCCGCCGTTTCATCGCCGCCGTTAGCGCCGCCGATTCAGCGCCAGGACTTTCAGCGCCGGGACGTTTCAGCGCCGGGACATTTCAGCGCCAGCCGATCAGCGTCGCGTTATTGAACGGTTGAACTATGGATAACTTGATGATTCATTTTAATGGAGAATTTTTGTACCATGTGTATTGTTCAAACTACATAGTAACATTTTCCGAATTTATTGTGATACCACTCTTTTTTCTGTCTATAAACATAGTCTTGATTAAGTAAAATAATGAGATCCTATGCAACTGGAGTCGTGAGCTTCGATGAATAGAAAATTGTTTTAAGGATATAATTTTTTTTTCAGATTACATCTAAAGAAAAAAACAAAATTAAAATATCTATCAATAAGAGTTATTTTATGTGTTTTTTCCTCGTTCTAGATTCTAGGACGTTTCGACCCCAGAACGTGTTAACGCCAATGAAATACCAGTTTGAATTTGATTTAAACATATGATTGCAGAGATTTTTTTGAACATCAGGAGGAGGACAACATCACAAGTCATATTTTTTTTTAGTGTGGAAAGTGACTGTTTTAAGTGATAATTTTCTTTTTGCAAACATCGTAAGGATGAATCAGCAATGTTACAAATCATTTTTTTTTAATATTGGAAGGCGGAGGGAAGGCAATTTTTTTTTTAAACATTCGAAAGGATACATTAAAAATGTTTCAAATCATATTTTTTTTAAACATTGGAAGGAGGAAGGGGGAGCAGAGGATATTTCTTTTAAGGATATTTTTCTTGTTTTTTAAACATCGGGAGAGGAGCATTACAAGTGTTTCAAATCATATTTTATCTAACACCGGAAAGAGGGGAATGGAGGGATGAGGAATTGTTCTTTTTAATGATTCTTTTTTCTTCTTTTTTCAGAACATCTGGATAAAGGAATGCATAAGAAATGTTTTAGATCATATTTTTTCTAACATTGGAAAGAGGGGAGTGGGAAGGGGTATTATTAGCTTTTTAATGATAATTTTCTTCTTTTTTCGAAACATCGAGAGATAGGATGCATTAGAAATGTTTTGGCATCATATTTTTTTAACATGGAAGGAAGAGAGAGGGGTGAATTATTTTTTTTAAGATAATTTTAGAAACATGGGAGAGAGGATGCATTAGAAATGTTTCAAAAGACTTTTTTAAACACTGGAAGGGGCGAGAGGAGAGGGAATGTTTTTTTTAATGGTATTTTTTTTCTTCTTTTTTCAAAACATAGAAAGAGAAGACAGATCGGAAATGTTTCAAATCATATATATTTTTTTTAACATTGGAAGGGGAAAGGGAGGGGATAGAATGTTTTTAATGATATTTTTTTCTCGTTTTAACAACGGGAGAGGACGCATTAAAAATGTTTTAAATCATTTTTTTATATTGGAAGAGGTGGAGGGGAAGGGGCATTAGTGTTTTTAATGACAATGTTTATGATTTGAAACAGTTTTTAACGCATCCTTCTCTTCTGATGTTCCGGAAAAAAGAAAAAAAATTAAAAAACTAATACCCTTCCCCTCCACCTTTCTAATATTAAAAAAAAATGGTTTAAATCTTTTTAATGCGTCTTCTCCCGTTTTCAAAAAGAGAAAAAAAACATTTAAAAACATTCTACCCCCTCCTTTCCCTCTTCCAATGTTAAAAAATATATATGATTTGAAATATTTCTGATCTGTCTTCTCTATGTTTTGAAAAAGAAAAAAAAATACAATTAGAAAAACATTCCCCTCTCCTCTCGCCCCGTGTTAAAAAAAAAGTTTTGAAACATTTCCAATCCATCCTCTCTCTCGATGTTTCGAAAAAAATTGTATTAAAAAAAATAATTTCCCCCTCTTCCCTCCTTCCAATGTTAGAAAAAATATCATTTAAACGTTTCTAATGCATCCTCTCTCTCGATGTTTCGAAAAAAAAAAGAAAAACTATCATTAAAAAAAGCTAATATACTCCCCCCTTCCCTCCTTCCAATGTTAGAGAAAAATATGATTTCAAACATTTCTTATGGCATCCTTTATCCACATATTTCAAAAAAAAAAAAAAAAATCAATTAAAAAGAACAATGCCCCCAAAAAAATCATTTAAATAATCATTACCTTCCCCTGTACCCCATCCAATGTTAAAAAAAAGATATTTTCGACAAAAAGAAAAAATCATTTAAAAAAATCATTCCCTCTCTCCTCTTATCCTTCCAATGTTAAAAAAAAATCAAACGTTTTAAATATCTGTGTATCATACGTTCAAATCAAATTCAACTGGCACTGCATATGGCGTCAAAACGTTCCGGCTTCGAAACGGCCGCATCGAAACATCCCATGCAACCAAATATACGTCGTACAAAAATACTTCATAAGATGAATGATTAAGTTAAAGATCATTAAGTTATGAATCATTAATTATCTATAGTTATAACCATCCAATAATGCGGCGCTGAATTGGCCGGCGCTGAAAATTCCCGGCGCTGAATCGGCCGGCGCTTGAAATGTCCTGGCGCTGAAGCGGCGGCGCCTGAAACCGGCGGCGATGAAACGGCGGCGCTGAAACGTCCCATTCGCGAGCAGGCCAGGGAAAATTTCAACTTCCTCTTCGTTTATGAAGTTCTGACAGGTATGGGCAAATATGATTATCAGCGATTTTTACAAGCAGCCAGTTGTTTCGTCAAGATTCCAGCTTTGTGAGTGTCCTCCTTCGATCTGTCGCATTTTTTTTGGCACATTTTATTTTGCCTATACAAAATCTAATGTGAATCAATTTTATTACTATTTCAGTAAAGAGTAATAGTAGTAATAAGTTTATAATTTTTGATATTGTAGTTTTATATATATATAGATATTTTCTAAATCGGAGATATTAGCCGCGCTCCCCATAAACTTTATATTTATGTAACCCATACCAAAAAGTCAGAAGGGATTTAGTCTGGAGTTCTGGCCGGCCACTTACTGCCCCACTTCGTCCACTCCATAGGCTGGGGAAAAAATTATTCGATAATTTCTGACCTCTAAACCAGAGTGTGGAAGAGCCCCGTTTGTTTGAAACCAGAGGTTATTGTAATTGAGATAAATAGCTTGTAATGTCGGAAACTACGTTTTGGTCAATAAAGTTTCTCCATTGGTAAACGCCATAGATGATTCATAATAAATTAGCATTGATAATCCCTGCCTAAACATCAACTTTCTAAGGACGTTGAGAGTGAGCTTCTATTAGCCATTTAGGGTTTTCCTGAGCTAATATCGACAATTATTTCTGTTAGTTAACATATTCATTTAACATAATTTTCGTGGCTTCGTCAGAAACAAAATGTTGTTTCAGAAAATCTGAATTTGTTTGAAACGCATCCCTCATGATTTCACAAAATCGCAGTCTTCTATCGAAATCATCTGCCCTTTAGTTCTTAGAACTAATGCACTTTTTATGGATGTAATTTCTCTTTTAAGCACTTTACGAACAGATCGTCTGAAATATTAAGTCACGTTGTAGATCATTGCACGATGTCCGGGGTCGTTTCGTTCACCGCCAGCAAAATATATTAATGCAGCATCACCACCAGTAGCAGTTTTTGGTCTTCCCGTCTTATACTTTTCCTTTACGGTCGGGATGTCTGCGTATTTTTCAATAAATTTGGAAAGTCTGCGTAATAGTAGTACGGTTAGATAGACGTAATTGAATAATATGCATACTTCTTGCTTGCGCAAATTTTCGATCACCATACCTTATCATGAACGAAAATAGTTATTTACCTTTCTTTTTGAGTGAACATTTTTAACACACTCAAATTTAAAAACTAACTCACAAGAAATTATCAACAGCGACGTTGATTGTCAAAAAATAACAACTGATAACCAATCAAAAATATCGACAAGGCAGAGGCACAAGTAACAATAATTTCGTGTGTGACTATTACATTAGTATCTTGGAAATATTATTGTGTGACCCTTCATAAAATGTAACTATTTGTACGTAGAAAAATTTGTGATTCCGAAAATAGTATAAAACGTATACATAATTATTCAAAAAAAAAAACAAAAGAACTTTTATTTGAAGAAAACTTAGATTAAAATAAGAATTAAATAAATAATGGCATTAATCAATACTTTTGCCGGAGATGCGCCTTGTAGCGTAGGCTCTTGTATTTGTATGCATACATATAGAATGTTAAGAAATAACCAAACGTTTAGTAAAATCATAAATCAAATGGGGCTGTAAAAAATAGATAGATATGGCAACATGGCGGAGTTCATTCTAACGGTATTATGAAAGTAAGTATATTTCGTGGTTGCTATAAAGCGGTAAAACATAGCGTGCATACCCATGGACGTCACATGAGCGACATACTGAAAGGACGTCACATTAATTTCATAATGGGAGATAAAACTATGAGCGCGATAGAAAAATATAGAAGTGCACAGCGTTATATGGACAACCCTTATTACAATCCAATCGTCAAACTTCAAATATATATGCGGCTATTCAGGTGGACGCAAATAAACGCGGTTTCGGTTGAAAAAACGTCATAATGATAGAGGGATGTAAATATATATATATATTATATAATATATATATATATATATATATATATATATAATCATAAAGCAACTTCTCTATTGTGCCCTACAATCATGATTAGCTTGTTTTTTTTACACATATATTTTGAATCCAATACCTAAAACAAGGTTCCGCATTCTGGGAATTTATTCAACGTTACTTTGTTAAAATACATCCAGATCAGGGAACAAGAGCCAAACTTACTCATAATCAAAAAAAAATATAACGTTGATGAAGAACTTGACCTGATTTAAAATGTAGTAGTTCTGGATTCTATGTAGGTATTCACTTTGTTGTACCTATTAAAGTTGCTTTATCAATTACTAAAACGCACTTTTTTTTTTAAATTTACAGCAAAACTATCCGTCCGGTTTGAGTAAGAGAGAAGACTGGACTATTTCCCCGTTGCAGCGGAAGTTATAGCTCTTATTAATATTCCTCTTTACTCTAATTGAACACATAGTTGTTTCTTCTACTGTACCTTCCTAGTGAAAATCACCTATGAAATTTCTTACTGAGGAACACCCATGAAGTTTGTAATTTTACATGGTAATTTTACTTTGGTACATGAATTTTTCATATGAAGTTTTTGCTGTGTATTTTGATAATAAGATAATTTCATTTTTTTTACATAGGTGAAGCAAATAGGCCGCTCAAAATAAGAATAGAAGAACAGAAAAAGATCTGCAGGAGAGGAGAATAATTACTGGCTAATTACCGGCCAATCTCTTTGACTTCTTGTTTTTCAAAACTCTTTGAATATGCAATTCTGAATCGGACTGAAAACTTCATTAACAAACATACCTTATTGTCTTCATCTCAGCATGGTTTTAGAGCTGGCAAATCAACCATTACGGCCTTGCTGGAAATATGTAATAACTTAATAAATAGTATTGAAGCAAAACGTTATCCCATAGGATCTTAGTGATTTGTCAAAAGCGTTTGACTGTATGGTCCACCAAATTATTGTTAGATAAGCTTTTATTTGGGATTTCGTGGGAAAGTGCTAGAATGGATTACTTCATATCTATCTAACAGAGTCCAATTTGTAGAAATTAGTACAGTTGGAGACGGGGTGAGGCATAGGACTAGATCGTCCCTGCTGCCCACGAATATTGGAGTGCCGCAGGGATCGGTTTTGGGTCCTGTGCTGTTTTCCTTGTTTTTAAATGACATCATTGATTTTCTGTGTGATTTTATAGTTGTCTGTTATGCTGACGACATCACGGTTATAGTGTCTGAAGATGAAAATAATAAGGAAGAGATTGCGAATATGGTATTAGATAAGATTTTTATGTGGTTCTGTGCTAACAATCTTTCGTTTAACCGTAAGAAAACCAAGTACATATTGTTTCATACGTTACAAAAAAAGATTAACGATTTCATAGACTTGAAATTCGCTAATAACGCAATTACTTCAACCGATTCGGCAACATTTCTGGGCTTATCGTTTACTGCTACTCTGAATTGGGATGATCATTGTCGATCGTTGGCAACTAAATTAAGTAAGTCAATCTTTAAGCTTAGATCGTTTAAAACCCGTAGTTGACTCTAATACTTTAAGAACAGTATACTATTCAGAATTTCATTCGCACCTGGTATACGGAGTATTGTTGTGGGGATCAAGCTCCTCAGCTACTGACATACTTATCAAGCAGAAAGCGGCTATAAAATGTCTTGCGGGGATTAGTCAGCTGACTTCATATAGAGGCTTCTTCATTTCACTGAAAATTTTGACATTACCGGAATTGTTTATATTGGAATCCTGCTGTCATATCCATAAACACAAGCATCTACTGCTAACCAAAAATAATAATCCTAATAATTATAACATCAGAAATCAGAAGATACATCTGATGAAGCATCATTTGAAATTAACGGCTAGTAGTCCAGATGTTCTAGGCACTAGGGTGTACAACCGTCTGCCCAATAGTTGGAAAGTACTTACGCTGAATAACTTCAAAAGAACTCTCAAATCATGGCTAAGAACAAAATGTTTTTACTCAATCTCTGAATTTCTTAACTCTATGGATTCTTAACTCTAATGATGATATAGAACTCTAGAATATGTTGTAATATTTCTCTTTGTTGTATTATTTGTCTTTGTAGTTCTTTTTTGTAGTGACGTGTCTCATACCTATTCTGGTAATTGAAATAAATCTGCTACTTACTTACTTACTTAGAATCCGAAAAATCAAAATTGGAGCAACTTGCCTGGGAAACAGACCATGCAATAGATTGGGAAAAAATACTTCCATCCTACCCAAAGAAGATGGACAAACAAAAGGGAAACTGAAAGAAGCCGCATACATAGTGACGACACCAGACGGCTATCAGTGCTCCAAGTATGGAATAGCATTCGTCGTTACGCGACTCGTGATTCAAACTTGCACTCGTATTACAACAAACATCATTGTACACTAGTATTTTAATATATCGCAGGAACCACCCAAACTCCAAACAGTTAGATACGTTGTTATATGCATGAAGCACACGCTTCTATTGGTAGTTGATGTGACTCGTACTATTCCATCACAAACAATGGAATTGGCAAAACACTATCCTTATCAAGGCTATAACCGGATGACGGCAGTAGAAACTCTGCAGCTAAAACATCGCATTATATAATAATCCAACAGACGATAGGAACAGCCCAAACATCAACTCATATTCTAGTAATCCATCGTCACCGTCAAGAACTTTACGTCATAAAAAAATTCGCCATATCTTTAAAAACAAATAGATTAAATAGGAGTGTTTTACAAAGGAATTTATATGCAGCAATACTGATTATTGTATATAAATTCTAAAAGGTTTTTATTATAGAATTATGTATGGTAGTGTGATGAAGGCATCATTAGTTGCGCAAATTCCACAATATGTTGCCAATTATTTTTAAATTGCCCTTTATTCAATGTAAGAAACATAAAAATAAACCAATATAAGATTGGGGGCATTTTATATGTACCTCCTTGCCCTATTAACATTAAATTGCTTTAAATCGAAAATTAGAACGGTGCTATTAAGCAGGCTGCAAGAGCAGTTTGGATGATTAATCGTACTTTAAGTAACGTGTATTACATCAGTATCGATTCGCTCGGATTATCAACGCAGTCTCTGCTCTTCTCTTTCGTCTTTTAGCAGGAGACTCGTCGCCTATATTTGCATACGCGAACGAATCGTCGTACTCGCGTCCTGCGAGACAAGGAAGGCGCTACTGAGGCAGTTTATCAGGCACTCGCTGAACTGATGTACGACACATGCATACATATCTATGCGTAAGGTTGTAAATTTATAATGACTTCTAATAAATTACGCTGTCGAGGTCTTGAACTTGCGCGTTGCACTTGTAAAATAATTACCTCTTATCGTCATTAGTTCTGTATCGTTGTATTTTTGTGCACGCTGTTGGTTTTCTTTTCAACCGTTTATAAATTGCCTTATTGGATGCTGCTCATCCTTCGCTTTTTATTGTTTCACTTTTTAATTGTTATAAATGGAATTATTTAATGGCTTTAAAAGGTTATTTTGAAATCATTAAAGCATATGTACATACAACAAATGATATTTGAAGTATTACATTTTTTTTTGTTATAATTTTATCTCATCATCTTAATGAATGGGAATGCTAACCAGAGACTTTACTAATTGTAAGAAAAGCAATTAAGGGCATCTACGGTCTTCAATGCATCCAGGTTTGTAAATACATATGTGAAGAGTATACTTTTCGAAATTTGGGCGACATGATGTCGCCAAATTATTTTTTTTTTTCAGCAACTCGATAAAAAGGCCTTTGCATTCGAAGATATTTTCCTAGAAATAATGCGGGTGTTAGTAAATTGCCTCCCAATGGGTAGTAGGGAAAGGGTCACTTAATTGGTCTTAGAAATAGGTAAACTGTCTCCTAAACATTTGTAATCGCAAGCTTCAACCATTAGTGTTTTATTATTTATCAACCGGAACCTAATTTACACATGTATTTCAGATAGCTAAAAAATGTGGGATGCAATTTAACGATTATTTAATAGTTGTTCTTTTTTTCCGGAGGCAATTTACCTGTACCCCTAAATTCATTTACTTTCTAATGGAATAATGATGGCGCTTGCATTATATAGGTACTTATTACTTACTTTTTAATTCTTTTTGCTTAGTTAGGAAAAATATATTTTTTCTATTTTGACCAGAGTACAACGAGTAAGGACAAGAGAGGAGTTATAGCGGTCCAAATTTCTAAACCTAACTTCACACAAACAACAGCTTCCCAAAATGGCAGTTTGTTATTGTTTACGTTCGTATCTACACAAATTAGTTTACTCATCCGTTTAATCAATATGATTTACTTGTTTTATTTATTTATTTTACGTATTTTATTAGTTTTGAATTACCCCTGCAGTTTTAAAAACATTTAATGAACTATGGTATTCTTGTGTAAAAGGTAAGATTGGTGGCCAGTGGCCATAACATTTACATACTTTCTTATATATTATATTGTTAGGTTTAAGTGAAATAACTCAAATAATCGTGAAAGAAGACACCAATGGGTATCATGTTGTAGTGCCAGTCACTCTCACAAGATAAATTTTGATGCTAACGATGGTCGCAGTTTCTTGGGATTTCCGAATGAATCTAATATATATGACACGACAAGAATTAAGAAAGTACATGAATAAGAAGAACTATTATCGTTGTGCAGAGATTCCTAGATCACATTAAATCAATTTAATTGTTAGTAATACACATTTTAAGCTAGATTGCTATTTATCGCAATAAACTTACCTAATTCATTTTATGTTCACTTTTTAAAATAATGTGATTTGGTTTGAACTGCATTATACTGGTATAAATTTTAATCGCATTTATTCACATTATAGAAAATTCGATATTATATAGTCTACGTTTGAACTCTATAAACTTGTGCACCCCCGGACATTATCGTTGACAAACCAGTGCAGGGTCGGATGTTAGAAATGAAGTAGTTGAATAGAAAGGAACAATCTTTGGATCGTACAGAACGATATAGTCATCTTGAACCCTAATTAAAAGTTATTGTGTATTCGTGTCAGAAATTTGAAAGTCCCTTCCACCGATGCTGTTGCATTTTTATTAATTTATTTGAGAAAGAACCACAACATATTTATTCGGAAGAATCTTTTACACTATAAAAATATAAACAAAGATTTATTTCACAAAAAGGAAAGAATATGAACATAATTATCGTAAAACACTTGCAAATATATGTATCACTTAATTAAACATTATTTTACTGGAATCGTATTTTTTATTACTATAAAATTGTTCAAAAATATTTGCAACAAAAAAGAATAAAAACGCATAAATTTGTGTATTCTTTAATCTATTTTGCTACTTCCTTTAAATATAATTATTCTATCACGTTTGAA
>RXPK01000783.1:0-118230 GCA_004143645.1 Protaetia brevitarsis
TGTCACTCCAGAATTCCATTCCAATGCCCTTGTCATTATGTGTTTTCAAGGCATCCCTGCTGGAGATATCTACGCTGTATCCCCCAGAGAAGTTGAAAACTGGCGCGATCTTATCCGCCTTTACGGACAGTGGTACTGTCGGTTCGATGTAGTTGAAGATGCTTGGTGTGGTCTCCGAATGCCGGAAAAGCGCTTACATCCACTACATTTTGCTGTGTAAACCCCTAGGGTTGCTTCAGGCCACGACACCAACTGCAGCGGGGAAAGCCCAAGAATGGTCTCCATAGCATACGTTGGTATTGAGGACATGGCTCCCGTGATGCCCAAATAGGCAATCCTTTGGACTTTACTAAGCTCACTTAGTAACTAAGCTCGCATAGCCTGGATTTGCTTTATGCCACCAGTTATAGAAGGTACTATAAGAGAGAGCAGAGAGAAATCCGTCCACCACACGGCGCCATGGCAGCGGTGACAGTACGCCGCCTACCGGGCATCCGCTAACGCGCCTGATTCGTGCACAGGTTCTGAGGACATCGTGAATCTTTCTGTTTTATCATGTTGTCGATCCACCTCGTAATCGCTGGCACGACTCCACGTTTTCGCAGCGCCCTTTCCATCGACAGGAACGACGCTCTATGAAAGGCGCCCAAGGCATTAGGTTCATAGGGATATACTTATTTAATAGATGAACAATTTAAGACAGGTGAAAGAAAGTATGACGAATAGAAACTAAAGCAAAGGAGACAAACGGAGAAAATTTGAAAACTACTGGAGGAAAAGACTATCATCATGGAATGATGCCAAAACAAGGTGCAAAAACAACGAGCCGTGCAAATTTGTTTATGTATGAGAAAAGTAGAAATTACCTCAGAAATCCTTCTTCGGACATAGCAGCAAATTGAAATCGGTATCATCTTTCCTGAAACTACCCGTATCATTGCTTAGAATGTTTGCTCCTATGTCAGATGGCGCTATATCCAACTCCAATACCCTGATCTTATCCTGAAAGCGTTAACCAGAAGTAGAGTTGAGCTAAAATATTAATTGGTTTTTTAGACAATTAAAAATAGCAGTAATAAAAATATCAATATGTCTAGGACATTTAGAAACGAGAACAATTTACCTTAAAAGAAGCGGTGCTATTGTCTCTTTTTCCACATGGAAATGGAATGGTCGGAATCGTAAACCTGACAGATCGCAGAGAAACAAATTTCTTTGCCGTTTCCCTTTCGTTGCGACTGACGTGCTCTTGTAGAGTTATGTATTTTAGGAACGCCGTTTCGTGTACGTACACGTAATACGGAATCCGAAGATAATTCGATGCCGTTTTTCTCGTTATTGCGTTGGGGACGATTCGTTACTGGGATGTCTGGGATTCTGCAGTTTAATTTATAAATGGAGCGCTCCAATTACGTTCGTAGAGTTACCGTTTCGATTTCCCCAGCTGGCATCGGTATTTAAAACCATGCGTGCGTGTACTAGCACTGGCGAAGTTTTTATTGGCATCGGATGCTTTCATGATGTAATTTTATTGAGTATATGCTGGAATCTGTGCGAGGATTGGTGTTTTTATTCTCCTTCGGGCGCAATTATAAGACATTTTTCGAATTCATTTTGAAGATATGGTTCGGTTGAATACTATAGTCGTCATATGGATATTTGAAACGACACCAATAAATACTTATTGCATTTTATTGCAGCTATAATGCAATAAATGTGTGTTACTGTTATTTCCAAATATCTTTGTAGCGGCCATAGCCAATTAGAAATATCATCATCGTCATACATTTAAGTTATTTTACTGTAAATATGCTCTTTGAGATTCTAATAATAATAACACTGTATTGCGTCCAATAGATTAACAAAATGTGAAACATTTCAATAAAGTACATAGACGTAAAATTGTGACTAACAATAAGTATATTAACATTCACAACAAATTAAAATATATTATCAAGTGGGATATTCAAATAAGTTGCAATTTTATAAAAGAGATTTTCAATTAAAAACCTGTTCAATTTATTTTTAAATTGAAATAGTTGGGGGCTTTTAAAAAGTCAGGTAAATTATTGTATATCTTTATACATTGAAACAATGCAGTCCTTTCAACTTTACGTAAATGCGTAACTGGGGGTAACAAATAGCTGTTCTCAATACCTCTTGTACTATGACTATGAGCAAGCTCATGTTTTTAAACAGATCATTGTAATATGTTTTGGTGAATATGGCAGATATTAGGATATAAATTACTGGCAGGGTAAGTATTTTAATTTCTTAAAAATGTCTCTGCAGGTGTCACGACGTATCGATCGTATATAAACCTTCTGGAGAATGAAAATCCTTTCTGCAGGCACGGAATTACCCCTGAAGGGAACACTATACTTTAACCGAGAAAATACATTGACTCCACTCTTTAAGAAATCACTCTTAATACGTAACACCCACTCGAGAGTTTTCCTGATAAATGTTCAATGTGTAATCTCCCAGGAAGTTGAGAGTCCAGTTTCCAGGAAGAGAGTATCGTCCACACAGGTAAGGGATTGATCATTTTGGTTAACACTGATTCTTTGCGCACGGTTGTTAAATTGTATTAGCTTAGTTTTTTTGAAAGTTTAATTGAAGGTGACGATACCGAAACCAATCTTATAAGCTAAATTGTGCTAAATTGTTTTTTAATACACCAACTAATTCCGAACAATCTCCCGCTCTCCTTATTATCGCTGTGTCTGCCGCGAATATAATCGCACCTCATCAGATATGGATAGACAGACCCTTTGGATAGTCCGCATATGACTAAAACAATAAGGGTCCAAGGATAGAACCCCGTGGAACCCCGTACAATATCAGTAACTACTCTGATCTTACCGCATTATCCGAAGGATCACGACCGACTGTTCTAGAACAAAAAGAAGATATTTTTAGACAAGAAAATGAACTGTTTATATCATGCTAATTACGCCAAAAAGAGGTCCTTCTTTTGAAATAGTAGCAGAAACATTGAAGTATTGAAAACAAACATCATTGAAATTCCCCAACTTTATTAACAATTAATTTTAATTGGGATATGCGCCAAAAAATATGGAAAGTGGCTGAAATAGTGATGATACACGATCTTATATACGTATTTCACTCTTATATCTGAAAGGTTAATCTTCAAAATATTGCAACCTATAATTGAATCAGAGAATATTTGATATAAATCGTCAGCTTGTATATGATATAAAGACAATCACTTAAAATACAATCAAAAACATATCCTGTCGTTTGTATCAGTAGATTCAGGAATGAACTAAAAACACTAAATTCTTAGAATAATAAATGTCATAGGACAAGTATTGGGAGATAAAACAGTGTACGAGTATATTCTAGCTGCTAAATGTAGCTAATCGGCTTCTTCCCCACAACAATAATCAATGGTGAGTGGTCTGGAAGAGCTTCCAATGCCAATAACGAAAAAAAAAGCAGTGTGGCTCTGGCTTATTCCCTTCTTCTCCACTAAACTACAGTGTTGTGCAATTTTATTGAATCTGAATTCCGATATTTTGCATTTTGTACCTATTAGTAACACTTAAAGTCACTTAACAACTATCAAAGAATTAGAAACCTGTAATTTTGTGTCTGCTGTTTGAAATTGCTGAAATTTTGATTTTCCATCATTCAAAGCTATCTATTCCACAATTAATGAGTTTATGTAGTTTAATTTTTGGTGTGGACATCACGCCTAAGAAACACGAAAAGATTGTCACATTGAGTAAATGCACGTCTATGTCACAAAGATATATTGCGAAAGGTGTAGCGTGAGTCAGGGGGCAGCAAAAAAAAAATTTGAAACGTAAAAGGGACACGGTAACCCCTGAAATGAAGAGTTCGAGCAATTGTGGAAGAAAAACAAAGACGGCATCAACAGATGCTAGAAAATACTAAATTGAACCCAAGAAAAGCAAGTCACGATTTGCAACAAGATTTAGCAACATCAGGCGTAGCAATACCTGATTTAACTGTTCGTGGAAGACTTTTGGAACTTGATAGAGGAGCTGCTCAAGCATGAGAAAAACAACTTCGCACTGATCGCATGAAGAAAGAAGGGCTGCTCTGGGCCGGAAAATACTCCAACGGTCTAAATTCATCAAGAAGTCCCTAAATGAATAACTTCTATTGATCAAACTGTGAAATACCCAGTGAAACAAATGTTTTGGGGGTGTTTTTCATACAAGGGAGTTAGTTCTTCGGTATCAATCGAAGATATGATGTACAGCAAAAAATACAAAATCGATCTTAAACCAGCATTTGAACGAAGAACTTAAAAAATGCCAACCCATAGAAGGAGCAATTATTCAACAAGAATCTGTTCCCTGCAACAAGTCGAAAAAAATGTTGAAATATTTCCAGAACAAGGTGACAACTGTTCTAGATTGACCCGAAAATTCACCCGAGCTGAACCCTATTGGAAATTTATGGCCCATTTGCAAAGCTAAACTGTGTAACAAAAACAAAGATGATAGATTTTGTATCATGATGAGAGGATCTCTGAAACCTGTTAAAAACTAATGGAGCCCAAGCCAAAACGAGTAAAAGCCAAAGGTGGATATATTTTCTATTAGTTAGTATAATAGCAGTTGTATAATTTTGTAAAAATATTATTTCACAAGGGATGAACGACTTTACCATAACAATTGTCTTCGGTTCTATTAATCCAAGCTTCAGTGTAAAGCTCATACGGAAAATAAGGAAAGTATTAGATATAAAAAAGGTATTGATTTTTAGGAAATGTGGTGCTTTGCTAATACATAACGAAGAATTATTATATAAGCCGATATTGATCTGTCGATCCTTAGACTGAAAGCCAACAACCTGTGGCATCCCAACTTCAGAGTGGGGGCGCACTTATACTCGGGCACGATGATGGACGGCTATTTGCTACAAATTGCCACGGACAGCATGGCAACCGAAATTATCTACTGAACAGGTGAAATCTCCATACCGAACAGAGACTAGGCACGTAGTAGGCGGACGGATCCAAATCCAGCCAGGGCACAGGAGCTTGTATTTATGGGCCCAGTCCTAATCAAAGGATATCCATAAGCCTGGGGAAACATGCAACGGTCTTCCAGACAGAGGTATTCGCCCTTGCAGCCTGTGCAGAAATGATTGCAAAAGGGCTACATGAGGAGAAAAATTAATATAATGACTATAGGTAGCTGTCATTAAGCAGTCTCGACCTTACTAGGTCGTCTCTAAGTTCGGACATGAGAAATAAAGGGCATACGTAATCGCTGGCATGAACTACAAGGAGGGCTCTAAGAGACACTTATGTGGTCCACAGCCTGTATGTGGGAATTACTAAGGATTCCGCAAGAAGGGAGATCTGGACCTGGTTAGAATAAGAAAGTACAAAGAAAATGGAGGGTCGACTTGAAAGTCTCAACTCCATACCCAAAACGCTGATAGGGGATGGGGATGGTAGTTTCTCTGATAACCTATTCAGGCGCAGTAAGAAAGAAGTTAAGACCATTACTAGGTTGGTAACTGGACACTGTCCCCTAAAAAGGCATCTATACAACACAGGCCGAGTAAGCGAACCGTGGTGTAGAAGATGCGAACTACAGAGAAACGAGTTTACATGTAATCTGCACATGTGAAGAAATGAAGTACTCAGGCAGAAATATTCGGAAGAGATCTATTGAGCCCTCGAAGGTTCTCAAGTTCCCACTGGCAAGATACTGGCTTTATAGAGAACACCAAGCTGCTCGAGTGGAAATAAGAGAATTAATAGGGATGGTACAATGAGCACCTAGCTCAAGTGCCCGGACATTAAGTGCCCACCCTAACTTTAATGAATGAATGAATGAATGAAGCCGATACTGAATCCAGTTTGGATCTGCAATATACAGCTCTGAAATTGTATCAATAAAGAGTAATAAAAATAAAATAAAATAAATAACAATTTATATTCAGATGATTTAAAGTAAAGTATTAGGCAACATCATTCATTTTTAACACGTACGTTGGCGTGTTAGAAATGAAGATATTCACTGGAACCTGAATATGGAGTCTGTTGACAACAAAGTTCAAAAATTTACAAGAAACAAAAAAGAAATACTTTTAAAACTTGTATAAAATCAATCCAACATTTATTAAATAATTCAAGAGGACTCACACTCAAGAGGAACAGACGAGTTAGCGTAATGTGACTGTGTTAGTACATCGATAAAAAGGTTTCTTTAAATCAAAGAAATATTTCTTTGTTCATATTTAGAAGAACCATCAGTTAATACATATTTCTTTCAATGAAAGAAAGTGTTGACTAAAAGAAATATATATTAACTGAAAGAAGTGGTTCTTTTAAATACGAGCAAAGAAATATTTCTTTGATTTAAAGAAACCTTTTTTATATGTAACAAAACAAAATAGTTTTAATAGTGTAAAAGGAAAAGTGATTCGTGAGTTACTATAGGTTTCTAAGCAATAATTAATTATTTATTGGTTCTTGACGTGATCCTAAAATTGAATAAAAAGAAAATCTGTAAATTTTGTGTCAAATGTAGTCAAAAATATTGATATCTAGTCATATTCTTGTACATTTAGCGAATGCGGGATATTTATGAGACACGTAGTATATTTCTCAAACGAAGTCATTTGTTTAATATAAAAATATTGAGGAAGCAAAGAATATTTCCTGAATTTTATTGCAGGTTCACGTACTGCTTAAAAGAAACTGGTAACTGCCAATAAATGAACATTCACTGGCGAACACGAGTGTTAATTTTCCGTCGATTTATATGTAAAAACGTAATCTCCTGAACATAACCGCCTTGTAAAAATATGACTGCGAATGGATAAGAGAAAATTAATTATATGTAGAATTATTGATGTAATCCAAGTTCTTGTTCGACATCCAGTTAATTGTTTCCAGCATTTAAGCTATTTAGGTATTACAAGGAATTACATACATATAGTCCAATGTCAATAAAGCAGTGTTACTTAAATTCAGTTTAGTGCCAATAATTGCATTTAGTTGATAGGAGAATTAACTTATAATTTCTGCAGGAATTATAATGCGGTTCTCCGTCTAGACATTTCAATTAACTAGTATTACATTCAACTCGTAGACATTACCATTAGAGGATGGTTGCAAGAACTGAGATGCTTATATGTACCATCTTTAACAAATTAAATGCGAAATGAAGCTCCACAAATCTTTGATTATTTATGCAACCGAAACTACAAGTACTGCGTATAGAGCACTGCATAACTCAGTATAGTTCGCAAATAATGTTTAATTACTATTTTAGTGTGATGTAGCTTCGATTGCATTAATAATCGAAGATTTGTGGAGCTTAGATTTGCATTTAATTTGTTAAAAATGGTACATATGTAGGTATATTTACGAAAAATTGTGAATCTATAATTTATTACACCCAAGCAAATACATACCTTATTATTAATAGTCGTTGGTACTGCTTTCTGCTAATTGAAAATAATTAAATTTCGTGCTGATTTTTTTTTTAAATGTCGGATCATAAATCAAATTAGATATACTCTAGGAGGGGCTTTAGGTTATTAAAAATTCCTCCGTGCATCTGCATAGTTGTAACCACACATAATATGTTTCCGACGTTGATAATTCCGTGAGGATAGCCATAAATTATTCCATTTTTCGTTTTCTTAGCTTATTTCACTAGGTAGAAATTAGAAGCAGTGAGAACCCTCTGTAATAAAGCTTTTATGTCTTGTAGGCTCAGACGTATGCATGTAGTATAATGATATAACCATAGAAAAAGATGTAATTTAAATTCAATGTCTAACGAACACATTCACACAACTTCTCTGGGTTATTATCATAATATAGTTATGACCCTGTTTGGTAAAGTATAATACACGCTATTATTATACAAAATGAACGTGTTTTTGAAAGACCATAAGTATAGTTTATCCAACAAAGTTTGCGTTGAAGCATATTGGTTCATTGTTTAATTGTACAAAATGAATTTTCCTAAAGTTACTTATTTTCAGACATGCGACTCGTGGAATATTAACAGCCATTGCGCGTTCTTAAATTTGGTATTAGTATTGCAACAATCTTTTACCTTTCTTATCAACCCACGAAGAATTTATTATGTCCTGAAAAATATGAATAACTGCAGCCAGAGCATTTGGGTTGAGTTGTTTTAAATAGAGTAAGGAACAGCATATACACAATGTAAATCGTGTAAATCGTCAGTCTTATTGTAGCATCTAGATCAAGAATCACTTTATGCATACTTTACATGCACTTTGAATCTCAGCCAATTCATGATAGCATTCTTAAGTTCAAACAGCTCTGAATCGCTGAATATTTGGATGATTTCAATAATCGGAATACCCGAATCGGAAGGCCATGATATTCGGAATGATATTCCGATTCCATATTCCATGAAATATACTCGGTTTAATATTGTATATATTCGGAAGATTTCAATAATCGGAATAACCGAATCGGATAATATTCCAATTCCATATTCCACCAGACATACTCGTATAAGTTGCACGTATTCGGATGATTTCAATAATCGGAATAATTCAAACGAAGCGCGGTAGAATACGGGATCATATTTCTTATTATCTTATTTTATACGTAGCTAAACCTCTATTAAATTTATCTATAACAAAAGATTAGGTACTATTTTTTCTTAATAACAAATTATGCAGATTACAAATACTGTGTGTCCCTGAGTGAATGTGACTGTGTGATTTAAGTGTGCACAACGTCTATGAACAACAAACACCGCCCGTCAGTCCGAAAAACGAATTTGGTATGTTCGAATCAAAACCGGAAAGTTGAGAATTTCCAAAATCACGCAATTTATATGAATACGTACACAAAGACCTAGGTACCAGAAGTTTCGGTATTCATTCGGTATAAAATCGTTGCACAAATTTTGCGGATTTGAATGTTGCTTGACTGTCACTGAAAACTGATTGATTTCTGCCTGATGAATCCATTCCATAGTTCCATTTGGTCACATGGACATTCTCATGTATTAAATATCTTATATTCCTGTCACTTCGGTGAAAGTAACGGATTTGTCAAAGACAATCGCTATCGAAGTCTGATTGAGAATTCCAATTTAAAAGGGTTCTCTAGCCAACCTCCGTGAGAGACGGACGGGTCTCGATTAATTTTTGTAAAATTTAACTGCTATTTTGATAAAATCTTGTTCTTTCCAAATTCTAATCTAAAAATGACGGTTAATTGTTAAACAAAGCTTATCACATTGATTTCATCCACAATTTATCTAAATAACCATTGGGTAGTTTTCTGCAACGACGATGTTCCGAGATATGTTCTTGTTCTGAGCCATTCTCCGTGATTAGAAGAACGGGAGCCCTCATTCGTTGTCTGATCTGACTTGCTCACCCTGATGCCTGCTGATTTGATCCCTCGAAAGATATTGCGACTGTTACAAGCTAGAAATAAACGCATCATTTTAATTCTAAGCTAAATTTTAATATACTTATAAGAAATTTCATTTTAATACGTTCAGCAAATTTTGTTTGATTAGGAATTTTGCATAACCACTTAATAACAGTTTTCGATCACTGGTGAATTTTATTTTATAAAGTGGTACTACTGATGAACTAGTCAAGATGTATACACGGCACGAACTGAATATCCAGCACTTTTAGCATTCAATGTAGGACATTGCTGATTTGCCCGTCTTATAACCGTAGAATTACTAAGATGAACGTCCCGAAGGCGCGGGAATTTTAAAATTGAATTTTAAACATATTTATATTTCTACGATGAATTTTTATTGCAAAAAGTGGAATTACTAACCAAAAACGTATTTGTTATTTAATAAGCGAACTCAATTGACGTACCTGAGATACTATAGTCCTTGTTTATGTTGTTTTACTCGGTTTCACATTTCGAAGCGTTCGTAGATAAAACCACATTTGTTTGAACTTGTACACTGTATACATGCATATCGGAGTAGAAGACATACAAGCAACACGCTCCTACAGCACCTGGGGTCTTATAAGAAGGGCCCATTTGTTATTTTTTTTAATGGCAGCGCGTCTTCTAGCCTGTTTCAATTAGAAATTTTCACCCTGTATGCCATCTGGCATTTGAGAGAGCATACTTATGATTAAGAAGTAATGAATAAAGATAACACTATGATGTTTAAAAGTTGATATTAAATAATTTAATTAAAGCATTATATTTAATTTTTTTTTATACCCTGCTGTATGCTACCCTTGTAGCGTTACAATTCATATATACACACCTATGATATTTAGGAAACTTGATCTTCCCACAAAAGATCTGAAAACTATGTCATTCAGCAAGATACTGAGCTACTTTAAAGACATGAATTTGTTGGACGAACATTAAGATAAAATCTTCTTTAGAGTAGGGTGGCTGTGGTAGACGGGACAATTGACGGCGGCCACGCGGATGCTATCTTTCCCTATCTTCTTTTAAGTGTGGTGTTTTCATATCAAAGGATTTACCGGTATGTAACAGTATAGTTAATCCTACATAAGGCGCGCATCATAGTACATTCATCTATTTTACCATCGACAATTGCCGGCGAAACTAAACATACAAACTATAAATCGGTGCACCTGAGTTTGCTGAACGTGTTTCTATTCCCAAGGTAATTATTACACGCGGGAGCAAATGTTTACTTTGTGTGTATGTACGGACGTACATTTGAGTAGTAAAGGTCTCGCGATTTGAAACAAAAGACTGACAAGTGCAACAACCGGTCGATGGACGCCATCTATCTCCCTCGACTGACCAAGAAGAAGGCGGCAGGGATCCGCCGTTGTACGTCTGTATAGTCTTCGCTGGACGCGATCCTCATTCCGCCATTAGAACGATCAGATAATTGGTACAGATAGTTCCAGAATGCTTTTTTAATTAATATCGTTTTAATTTATCGCATAGTCGGGTAATTAATTAGTTATTATCTGAGATAGGGCGGCTTGTTGTTCTAGAAAGGTGGAGATATTTCGCAGAATTTATATTCCCGGAAAGGTATTACAGTTAGAGTTCAACTTTTCGATGTCAGATACCCGATTTAGATATTATTATTGTAATTGCAATTGTATCGTTGCAAAATATCATTGCTCCACGGTGTTTATGAAAACTATTTCACTCTGTTTCCATATATATTTCACAGATGGCGCAAATAGTTATTGGAGATAATAATTCTTAATAATGATTGATACCAGCTGATCAAATCGACAGTAGTCAAGCAGACCCAGTGTTCGTATATGAGAGGGAAATTCCCTTTTTGGAGGGAATTTTGAACGTTAGAGGAAAAAAGTTTTGTTTTAGAGGGAATTATTGGATAAAATATTACTATTGCATCGATAAAAATAAATTTAAATTTTTATTATTTTTGTATTTTGTTATTCATTTGCTTTAGTTAAAATGAATGTGTCATTGTATCGGTACATTTATTTTAATTTAGTAAGTAATCTATTAAAAAAAGTTAATAAGTTTGTATTTGCTGCCAAAAAAAAGGCAAATTGCAGTGTCAAAACGGGAATTTTTCGTGCCGGCGCCGGGAATTGCCGATCAAGGTATATACGAACACTGAGCAGACCCTCAGATGTCCGTTTCAATATGGAGGCCTATAAAAGATGCCTTATTTAGTATCCACACACACGTAGATCGTATGTCTGGTTGAAAAGGAAAAAGCTCAGCTACTGAACTGATGTTCCAAATATCGGTGAAGAATATAAATTTACTTGTTTAATAATCAAACAAGAATTAGGTTTCATTAATTCTGTGTTTTAAGGCTTTGTTACGTTTCGGGAACTACAATTTCGTCGCTTCTTCAGACCTGTTTAGGTGGAAATTACAGTTTTAAAATAAATTAATTAACTAAATTATGAAAAGGAACTTACAGTCGCCCAATTGAAGGTAATTAAAAACAAAATGGTGGCTTCATAATCGTAACTGACGAAATTTAAATTTGAATTTAAACTAACTAATTATAGTCTTCTATATAAAATTATTTGGACAACACTGATTACACACATTAAAATCGAAGTAAAAATAAAATTGATGTAAAATGGACATAACAATACAGATTAAAAGCCAGCGGAGGCTAATTTTTTTTAAAGGTTAAATTTTGACAGAAAATGTTTAAATTTAGAGGGATATAAGGCGGACTCATAAAAGTCAGCAGTATTCTAAGTTATATTTTAATTTTAATATTTTGTATTATATTTTTCTAATTATTAACTATGTTTTGTGTTTGTTTCTTAGAATTTAAGTTATTTTGTGTTGTATATATTGCTAAACTTTCCAAAAATTCCCTTTTATTGTAGTTATTCCCGTAAAATAAAAAAATTATTGATGGCAATAATATTGATATGATTATGATTATATGAAAAATATACTAGCGACCGATATACATGCACATACAAGTAGTTACAGATTTGGCAATGGTGAGCTGTGATCAGAATAATATGTATATATTAGGTTATACGTTCCTCTACGCTCTACAGGCTGTTTTGCTTCTTTGCTTCCTCCGCGACTTTTTCCATTCCTTTCAGTCCTTCATCTTGTCTCTCCATCCGGTTACACCCATCTTTTTTAAATAACTCACTACTTGATCTTCCAATCTGCTTTTTGCTCTTCCCTGGGTCTGGAATACTTAAGTTTCCAATCCATTATTTTTCTTATTATTGTCCCTTTGCTTTTTCTATTTACGTGTCCATACCATCTTATTCGTATTTGATTTTATTGTTCTCACTATATCTTCTCCTTCTAGAATATTCTCTATCCCAAAGTTCATCAGTTCTGTACTGTTCGTCATCTTCATTCTTGGGGACGAAAATGTTGCTGATTATTTTTCTTTCAAACACTTTTAACGGTTCTTCTTCCTTATTCGTTAAACACATTGCTTCAGCTGCATAAACACCGGTCTTATTGCAGTCTTATATATCGTTAGTTTCGTCTTCTTGCTTATAATTCTACTTTTCATATATATTCTCTATATTTGTAATACGCATTGTATCCGGATTGAATCCTAGCATAATTTCCTTACTTTTAAATCGTTTCTGTTCTTTATAACGACTCCAAAGAACTTTGAATGATTTCACTTCTTTGTATTCATGCTCTTCTATTTTGATTTTAAATGCATATGTTCTCTGTCTGTTCTACCTATTTTCATATATTTCGTTTTCTGCTAATTAATCTGCAGTCCTCTTTCGCTTGCTTCATATAATAGTTTTGCTGTCGTCTCTTCCTGGTTTTTTCCTATTCCTCGATATAACTGCGATGTCATCTGCAGATGCTATGTCCGTGGTCTTACTCCTTTTTGTTGCTCCTTCGATTACTACATTGAACAGGGTCGCAAATAGCCCATCGCTATTGTCTCACATTTGTAATTTCTAGAGCTTCTGTTGTCCATTCATGTGTAAGTATTGCTGTCTTTGATCCTTCTATCGTCATTTTTATCAGTTATTAGTTTTTCGGGTATTCCTAGTCTCTTGCGTCTTTCACTATCATGCTTTTTTTTAAACTACTTCTTTGAATATCATCAATAATGGGTATATGCAACTCGATGTTATTTTCATAGTATTTTTCTATCATTTGATTTAATACATGTATAGCGTCTTTGTTGACTTTTCAAGTTTGAAACACATATAGGCAGTTACGACCTGCTGTACGGTGCTTTTCACTGCTTATATGGCTTCAAACTTGTATACATCTAAATCGCCATCCATTGTCGTACCCTGTTTACCCCAAGGTGTCACCATACCATTCCACTGTACCGCTGACGGTATACATCTATTAAGAGCAAAATACCCTCATAACAACTGTCAAATGATGTTTGCGACATTATACGCAACTAAAGTTATAAACAAGGTTATGAAAATGTATTAGACATTCATAATTCGTTTTACAATGTCAAAATATCGCAAAATTTGTTTACAGTACTTGTACGGCTTTCTATATAAATACAGCAGTATCCTACATGTGTGATTCATGTAATCGGAGAGTTGGTTTAGTGAAGAGTTTAAAAAGCGAAATAATTATATATAGGAATTTACCTCTAAAGCATTCCTTTTTCAAAGCTAACGCTAAAATTTTCTTTGAACGTGCACTCATTGAAAATAACAGTTATTACTGTAACAGCAAAACATATTCAACAAGTATATATGATTCACACCTGCAAATGTTTTGATTTTACAAATGTATTCTACAACGCTTGCGCACAAGTGCCTAACGCATTTTTGCTCGTATAAACAACGACCGCTAATACGACTTCTTTTCATTAGGGGCATACTTACGTTGACTACGCCCGGGAGGACGTATACGACCGCTTAACTAGTTTTGCAAAGCACATAGTTATTATTAAAAAAATTAACAAATAAGCTACTAAAGCGTTGTTGAAAAACAATTAGGCGTAATAATTTCAACTTGGCGTCATAAGCAATTTCTATGATTTTTACATGGCAGTCAACCTGTTAAATCCGTTCTGATGTTCTCTTGTAATGCTTTCTGAATATGTTTTTAATCTTTTTAAAATTATGATTACTAATATTTTGTACGTTGTGTTCAGCAACGTTATCCTTCTGTAGTTTTGACAGTTTCCTAGATCCGATGAAATAAAGAATATACAAAACGGCAGTTAGTGCCAAGGTTTTTTAGTTTGACCGTTTTTAATGTTCTCTTATGAATATGGCATACAAAACTTGTGAACGGTTTCAGTTTGTTGTTTTTTCAAATGTATTTTATTTCAGTATCGATATTATGTGTTGATTTCTGCATTATATTCTTTTAAATAGCATTCGTAACTAAATTAAACTTAGAATTCAACTAATTGCAATAGAAATTTTAGCTCAGCGAGTAATTCTTCAGCTTAGTCTACAAGAGTTCAGAACTTTCAGAACAGAAGTTACTATACTATGATGAAAATGACAAAGGCGTGATCGTAGTTCACGTTTTATGTTGTAACACATGCGAAAGACAGTTAATCACAGTTCCACTAAGTTACATCTTGTTTAGATCATAGTTTATTCGGTTCTTGCCTGACATAAAGTAGATAAAAACTCCATAACTTGTACCTTTTTTTCTTAAATTTTGTAAACAAACACCCAAACCTTGCACAGAACATGTTCTATCGAATAACAAGCACACGAAGTAACTACAGCTTTCAATACGAAATTATTCTGGTAAGTCACAATATGGAAAGTTTGGCTAACTCCTATTAGATGTATACATACTACAAAATTCCAATGTGTTACATTACGTTTCTGTGATTACATATGTGCATATCCATTTATAATACGTTTTGAAAATAGAACAAACAGGGTGACAACAATATGTATCAATTTTTCGCTTGCAATGGACATATCTGTAAAGTCAACTCAGTTGATTTCACTAGTAGCAGTAAAGAAAAAAACACACTGGAACACTACATCAAGTATAACCATTTATTAAATTATTAGCGTTAGTTGTTCTCTTATTAGGTTATATTAGGAGGTTGCTGTATGTTGACTGCTCCTATTTCTACGATGTAATTGTTCTCCCATCGGTACCAATTAAGTGACTCTCGATTTTCCTTAATAATGCCTTTTTTTTCCACTTGGATAAAACTCGAAATAGTTTCTGTATAGCTAAACAAAAATGTATTTGGACGGTTTACATTACAAAAAAATACGAACTATTTTTGACAATTTTGTTATAAAACACGATAAATATGCAACCAACTATACACCATACAGCACTCTAAGCATTCGTTATTCGCCTGCTGCCATATGAAAATCTATTCATCAGTATGTAGGTTGTAAATACCTACAACAGCTTTCGTTGGATTTCGCAACGCGCTTTGAAAATTTGTCGATTAACCTACAAAAATGGAATCCTCCGGCAGGAGGAAAATTTACCGTTCTTTGCGGTCATTATTAAACATTATTATTATCACCATTGCCATTATAGATGTTATTATTGTATCATAATGGCCAAGCGTTATCTCTTTAATGGTAAGCCGGCATAATGCATTAATTAAATTCCTTCGATTACCGCTATTCGTCTGCCGTTAAAATCAAGCATAAATGCTTACAAAAATCCTGTTTTTTACTGACACGCTCACAACGGCCGCTGCACAATTTGTTAGCAGACGATTATCTCTAGTGACACTTTATAGAGGTATTTACATCGTCCCATTAAACATCCTTAATTACGTACGTTCGTCGGAAGGCGCATAATAATAAATCCGTAACTTTAAGGCATTATTTAATATGTTCTCCATCTTGAGGAAAAGACTCTCGGAAAAGCTCATATTTTAAGTTAACTATGAAAACGTTTAAACGGCATTTTAGGTTTCATACGTAAATCTTAAAATATTAATGACTGTTGGATTCTGTTATGTGTATTTGTTAATTAGATTGCGCAATATGGTAATTAATTAATCTAAGGGTTATTTAAAATCTGATCAATGTATTGGAGTCTTAAAATTTTCATGAGTATTTGAAATGGTGGAATATAAAAAAACTGTTAATCAGTAGAAATACATATTTATTATCCACAACAAGGAACGTATATAAATGAAACAAAATAAGATTTTTAGGTGTAGTTAAATATATATGCTGCAAATATTCAGCATATATTTTTAACTCGTATGATACATATTTTTTATGTACTGAGGGCTTAGTATATTGCAGTAGCTTGCAACAGTTTCAAGAAGGGTTTGCAGCACCTAATAGTTTTGAATAATAGCAGATTTTCCTAAATTTATTATTTCGGTATTTATTTAATTATTATGAGTGGTACAATGTGAATTTCTCTCGACTACTAATGTATGCACAAGTTTAGCTCATAAAAGTGAAAAATAAATACAACTAAGTAAACCAATAATATGATTTTAAAATTCTTTTTATTAATAATTGATAACTTTGTCATATTCGACCAAGAAATTTAAATTGACATACGTTTTACAAACCAATCTTCATATATCAGTATTTATTAATGACCTGGCATGTGACATGTCTCTAATGAGGATTTGGAAAATTTAATAAATACTGACTTTTCTAAAATCTGCGAGTGGTTTGGTGCAAATAAGATCATCCTTAACACTAACAAAACTAGAGTATTACTTTACAAACATCAAAGTAGCATTAATATATTAAAGTTTTCGGGGTTGTTGTAGATGTTGGCTTGGGGTCTTCATGCTATGCTCTCAGAAAATCATAAGGCAGAACCTTGGTGAGCACGTTTCAAGTACAGTATACTTTGCTCTCTTTGAGTCACGCATGATAGATTGTCTTCCTTGCTGGGGTGCACCATTACAACGAACTTATTAAGAAATTTTCAGGTTGCACAAGCGAGCGGTGCACATGATTGATGGAGTGGATGGCAGAGCCCACTATCAGCCCTTATTTGTTAAAATTCTAACTTTATATTCTTTGATTAACTACGCTACTACATTAAGTATTGTGCATAAACATAGAAATAATATAATCCATATTTGACATATTTGTGTGAGTTAATAATTCAGGAAGTAAATCAAACAAAACATCTAGTTCCTCACAATACCACAGAACATGATGAGAGAAGATGTACAGGTCGACACATCGCTCGTGGGAGTTGCGCAGTTGCAAAAAGAGCGGAGCTGAAGCATATGTGCTATAAACTGGCTATCGTGTGCGCAGAATGACTCGCCACTGTCACGAGATTTTTGTTAGCTTGTAGTTAGTTTGTTTTCTTGTAGTTACTTTGCTTTATACTTGTATTATGTTTTATTCAATATCCAGTGTTTCTGTTTTACAAGCTTCATACAATTTTGATAATTTATTTTGTACAATCTAATTTTAATTTGATTTTAAAGTTTAACTATTCTTAAACTGATTTAAAATTCTGGCCTAATGATGTTCGATTAGAACGAAATCGATCGCTTTTGTGATATTAAAGAATTTTTGCGAAGAACTAGATCTTTTGCTTGATTTATTTCCTGAAAGATATAAATAATCATACCAGTTGCACAGTCATTCTTATAATACCAATCCTGCAATAATATTAATCTTCCCAAGATAGACACCTATCTTTGTAAAAATTCTCTTTATTACATGAGTTGCTCTTTCTCCGATAAACTTCCTTCTCTTATAGCAGATTCTCCTAATTTAGATGCATAAATTGAACGCTGTATTGCTGGTACAAACAATTTATTAATTAATTATATAATTATATAATTAATTAATAAATAATATAATAATAAACGTATATTTGTGAACTACATTTGTGTGTATACTTTGGGTATGCTTTGCATGTTTCTTTTTTTAATTGAAATAATTATTTTATATTATTAGTATTTAATTATAACCATTTTAAATGTCAGACAGCCTTACGTTTAATCATAATATACAATATATAAAATAAAAAACTAAAATTTCAAATTAGAACAAAAAACACTGATTTTTATAACGACCAAGTAAACATTTTGTCAAATATATTTTTACAATTTTATGAAAAAAAAGCAACAGAAGAAACGTCTTACTTATACTTATCAAACTAGCGTACTCGATCCGAAGGCAAACCAGTGCACAATACAATGACTTCATAGACATAACCTCCTCGAAAACCCTGCATGTACGCAGTATAAATGCAAGCATTCTCGTAGCACTGGAAACCACATCTGTCACATGACTTGTGAACGTTAATCGGTCATCAAAAAGTACACCCAGATCTCCAACTAATTCTATGCGACTTAGAGGAATGTTGTTTATCTCGCATAAGTGACTTATGCAAATTTTATGTCCTATGAAGGACAGGGCTTTCTGACATTTAACGATAGTCTGTTGCTGAAGCTGCAGCCATGCAAAGCATCACTATCTCCTGCAAAGAGAGGCAGTCATCAAGTGTTACAATGGAAGAAAATATCTTCACATCGTCAGCAAACAGGAAACACCTATTGCGCAATATGAAGGGTAAGTTATTGATAAAAACTAGAGACAGCAATGGTCCTAAATTGGAACCCTGTGGTATACCAGAAGTTGCCTTCCTCAGTACAGAATCAAATCCAATAAATTATAAAATTTTATTGAACCAGCTTGTGGTTAATGAATTTTTTATAAGCAAAATGTTGCTATTCTAGTACGTAACAAATGGACTTTCTTAGTTAATTACACGTTGCCTTTTTTGTTACACAGTTTTTGCTGAATTACAATTTAAAATTCTTATATTACAATTAATGTCCAATTCATTCATTTAATTATGTTTTCATGCCCAAATAAGGCGGTGTAGGCATCCCATATATTAAATAGATATCTGCGCAAATATTTATTTACGTGTAGTCTCTATTCAATGGTGAACCTTAAAACCTATATTTTAGATCATTTTAGACTAATCTATTTGCGCAAATTACATATAATTATGCGATTATAGCAGGTAAAATATGTTATTATCTATCAGCATGGGTATCACATGTCAGAAGCTCGTACTACAAAAACACAATTCGTGTTCGCACAGTTTTCTTAGAAATCTGCGTGCAACATTTCGCACTAACCTCCGTTGTTAAACTTATTGGCCGCTAACAGCCGGTGATTTGTTGTTCTAATATGTAAAAAATAGTTTTTCGTTCTTGACTGTCTGTCTAATATGGTAAAAGTGGGATAATTGTTCGTCTGTGTATACAATGGAAGAATAACTATTAGCGAAAATAAACTTAACGGAAGCTATTGAGACGTTTCTAATAGTGTAGCACGCATATATTAGAGCTTTTTCTGTATCTAGGTTAAAAGATAACGTAAATTTTGAGCAGGCAACTCGCAGTAAATGAGAACCTTTCGATCATTACCGTGTGAACTTAAACTAATGATATAAGGCAATAGTAGTAGTTTTCTATAGAAGTATGAAGGTAAATAAAATAATATACAGTAGACGTATTTATATACGATCAAAAAATCTTATGCAGTCTTGTAACCATGGACAAGAAAAAAAAATGTTTTATAAATGCTGTGGTTAACACCGGACCTGCGCCCTTCATAAACATTGTCTCAAACGCCTCCAGTATATCACTATCTATACTAATTAACTTATCATTTCCTTTTATTGGTGTTAATATCGTGTACATCGCCGCATGGAGTGCTTCTATCTTCGTAGAAAAATGCTCCGATTTACTTCACATAACTTGACGAATTTTGTACTAATTTACGAAGAAACGAGGGAAAACACAAACGAAACTTATTAAAAAACCACATAGTACGAAGACGTGTTTTAAAGATTTCGATGCCCACATTTACCACTGTATAATTAAACTTAATTCACAATATGTTGTTTAATTGAATAAATTTATAGGAATGTGTGGCAGCGTTTATTAAAAGTCAGTAGTCCAGCAAAAGAAACAAATATTTGCCTATTGAATTAGTATGTCCGGAAAAACTCCAACGTTTTATTAAGATATTAGAAACAGTAGGTACTTTTTGAAGTGCTCTTAAGGACGTTTATTTTTCAAAAAGAAAAACTATGGTATTTCTATTTTTATACCACTATTAAATCAAGCTAGTGCTGACCTTAATATATTCCGGTAAAGTTTGATGAACTCCTACATTCATTTGAATAAACACTTCCAAAGTACCTTTTTATTATTAATTACTTACGCATCGAATGTCACACTGTAAGTGAGAATTATAATTAAACCAAGCTCAATATGTTGGTGCAAACTCGTCTAGCGATTCGAAAACGAGAAGAATCACTATGGCCGTAACAACAGCTTACACAGTTATTTTTAAGAATCACAAGAAACAATATTAATAGTGATCTTATTTTAAAGAAGTGACTTGTCCATCATGTTAAGTTATAAGTTGTTTTTTACTAAGCCTAACAGTAAAAAAAAACAGGTATTAAAGTAACATAGTATAACTTGGACTTAAAAAAGTTGCTTACATTAATTCTACTAAATATATATTCGACCTGAACAAACTAGTAGAATATTTAGAGTATATAAATTTTGTATGTATGTATGTATGTGGGGAGGGTGATGTTACACTGCGACCTAAGAGTTCTATTGTGTCCCCTACTCTTGCTGTTTTACAGCTAGTCTTCCAGCCCTATTCCTTTCAGAAAGCGTAGGATATCAGAAGGCCCCAGGTTAGGTGAGTCTCCCTCTTGGATTTCACATGCTCTTAAGTGCAACGCCCTTGAGTTGTATAGTGCTATGCAATTTGAGAGGATATGGATGTGTGTTTGATCGTGTCCCCCCACAAAATCTACATTCAGATTCTTTTGCGAATCCCAGCTTACTCAGATGTCCTTTCAGTTTGCAATGGCCTGAAAGTATTTCTGTTAATATGCGAACATTGTTCTTACTCAGGTAGATGCATTCTGTAAACCTCTTCTGGTTATAGGTTCCCAGAAGAATTCTACTTTGCCTCATTCCCTGGAGATTCTCCCAGTAATTAGTTTTTCTCTGTTCCATTTCTCTTTTCAGTTTCTTCAGTATAAGTAAGGTGTATATTTGCTAGAAATTTGAAGATGAGTATTAACAGCAGGGCTCTCAAAATGATCGAATTTCTTCGTATAAATTCGTAACATTTTTGTATTTCACACGATAGCATACGAACAATTTCAATCATTGTTAGTACCCTCCCGGTGTTCCTGCAATTCATACTACTATTACAGATTTTAATTTAAAAAAACGACTCAGATATACAGGGTGTATCAGATATGGAAGTAAATATAATAATATGTAGCAGCTGTAATCATATGCGATCAAAAAGTCTTAATGCACAGTGGGTCTATCTGTAAGCATTAACGAGAAAAAAAATATTTTGTAAATGCCGTGGGCTAGAGCCGCACCTGTGCCCAACCTAAATGCTGTCCCAAGTATACTTCCACATACCACTATCATTCAGCCATTACCGCTGTTACTTTGTGTGGATCGCCGCTTGGAATATATGTGTATAAAACAGCAATTGACAGATATCGTGTTAATTTACGGAGAGACGGGAGAAAATACAAATGACACAATAGATTCATTTTCACGCGACATCATATTAAAAAGGCGTGTTTGTAAATTTTCTGTATCTACATTTATGTCTGTGTAATTCGATTCGATTCATTTTGCATTATTTGATTAAATAAATCTAAAAGAAATAACTCAGATTCATGTGGTACCGTTTATTAACAACTAACTCTCGATTCGACAAAGCAAAAGAAAAATATTTACGTTTTTTGTAACTACTGAAGTCGCATATCCGGTGAAACGCGAACGTCTTATCAGGATATTAAAAATAATACTTCGTAGACTTACGTAGAATGCTCTTAACAAATAAGGAATGTTTATTTTATAAAAAGAAAAAATTTAAAATGCTTCAGTTTTGCTATTTTTATTTTTTATTTAATCAGAGGTTAAATGAATTTACGGCATGCCATTTAGAATAATACTAAATGAATGCAATGTATTTATGTTTAATACCACGTTTAGCGGGTGCTTAACATGACGTTTCCTTGCATCAGGCCCGGACTAAAGAATTATAAATAAATTTTATTTTTTTTATTTTTTAATGATAAAATCCGGTTTCAGCGGGTTTTTGCTTTATATGTCGTGTAGTTAACACCCAAGCAAAATTTACTTTTTTATTTGATACACCCTGTATAGGTTACTGTTAATTTTTTATATAATGAATAGGTTCGTAAAGCTTATTTAATTATTGAAGAATTGTTGAACTACGTTCTTGAACACAAATCACAATGGTAGCAAAATTGTTTAATAAAAAATATATACACCTACGAACGGTAATTTTAAATCATATTTATGTAGAATTGGAAGGGTTAATGATTCACTTTTTGAATGTGGTGGGGTAGATACAGTGGGGCATGTTTCATTTGAATGTCCACTTACTAATGAATTGGCCGCGACGCGAAACACATGTTAGAATAACGAGTCGGTAGAATTATGACGCTTTTTAGTAATGCTGTTAAAGAATTAGATGTAGATGGTTTACAGCATAATATATAGGTAGTTAGTAGGCTAGTAGGTATTGGTATTGGTGTTAAATTATTAACACAGCAAGGGTGTATAAAAAACTATTTAAAATATTAATCTTTATTTAATTACTATTCATCAATATATTATATAATAATTCGGATTAAGTTATTGTTAAATATTAAGATACTGCTGTTATATTTGTTTTCAGTTCATTACTACGGCCCATCCTGCCATTGATAGAAAAGGTATCTTTGTGTTCCGCCAAGAGCTGAGGAGCTTACCTGGAGACGACACAGCTATCGGAACTGAAAGGACGTGGAGGCTTATTTAAAATCAAAAGGATGATAATAATTTGCTGCTATCAGTAACAAGGTCTGGGGCTGTGTTTTCCACGTGCTGCTCTCGGAATAAAGTGAATGTCGGATATAACATAAGTCGTTCAATGGACGCAAACATAATAACAACTGATATCTAATTTTTATATTTTCGTTATTATTATTGATAATCATAGGGAAATTATTCAATTAGAGTGGGAACATTTCAATTGTTATAGAGTCCATATAACACTGAGAATAGGTAGCCTCGTGCAGCACCTTTAAGTGAAGCACAAAGTTTAGCATAAATTGTAATTATTTAGGTTTTCATAAATAAGGTCTATATATAATGGAACCGTGTCTGTAACCTACGTCATTGTAGTGGTGATAAAGTTTTCGCAAAATCATTTGAGTGATATTCATCAAAACGTCTCTACGGGACACACGTTATTATATCTGTTATTATATTCATACAATGAAATGCTCCAGTGATAATTATCAGCGGGTTAATAATGTACAGTTATCGAAGGTAGTAATTTTCATTATACATACGAACAAAACATGTACCTATGTAGATATTAGTAACCGGCATTAATAACATCTACCGATATTACTATTAAGTAACGCATAGGTACAATATGAACGTGTCTTCCTACGAATGTGTGTGCGTTATGTAAGATATCGCGTGTAAGCCGATATTGAGAAATAAAAGAACAGTTATCTGAATCATATGCACACGTACATACGCAGATAACAAGCAGAGAATTAACAGGATACAAACTTTAAAACAATATTTCTCTACGTAGAATGGCCAGCCAAAACGTTTCGTCAATGCTTCCTCTAAAGTACGTTGCTATTTTAATAATAATACAAGTATCTTCTACGAATATACCTACAATACCTTTTAACAATCCTTACCGTTATACAACTCGTATTATGGAAATGTGTGTATGAAGAGATTACAGAAGCATGGTTAAGTATAATATTTATAATTATTTACAAACAGCCAGGAATGACCTATTTGAATATAATCAAGCTATGGAAAAGGGAAGAGTAGAAGAAAGTTGAAGAAAGCTAAATCCAAAAGGGAAAGTTGGTGAAGAAATGTTTTCTTACGTATGGAGGAATTGATGAAGTTGAAGGTTGAAGCTGTGGATACACTGTTGAAAATATTACGGTGTTGGCGTTAATTTTGCGCTAGTCAAATATTTTAGTGTTGATTTTTACAAACTTTGCCAGACGAATTGACTACATGTGTTTAGTAGAACAGAAATTACTAGAATTTGGTGTGAATTCTTTGTTCAGATATCAGGATTTACTATTTTCTCTAGACATTCAGAAGCATCAACCAATCAGAATTTTTCCCTCGGATAGAAATATAGAAACCCCACCTAATCTAATACGGTATTGCATTATACGCACCACCTGCATTGCACGTGTATCTGTTTTCGAGTTTGTTTCTGCGTATTAACATATCCAAACAAACCACCAAATGTGACTGACCTGCAAAGTGTAACCTCGTGTTATTAAATGTTAATTCCAGTGGGCATAACAAATTTCAACATCTTAAAGATGTATTGGGAACAACTATTTACTAATTAGTTCAGATTTGAATCAAATAGCATAAACATTCACTTAATTTTATAATGGTTCTCAAAAAATCATTTTAAAATTAGTACGTTTAGTTGAAACCAAAACTTTTGAATGAGTGGTTCTGTATATTTATAATTGAGAAAACGTCTTAAAGAGAGAATATTATAGCACTAAGAAATAGGAGTTGCATATTAAAAAGACGTTGTGTTTAGAAAACGGTGTTAAATCATCCAATAGATCGCATTCATTTAGTTAAACAGCTAGTAAATTTGTCTAGTCTAGATCAAATAAAATGTGACTAGAAGTATATCATAATTCTACGTGTTAGTTGGACAAAATAACCCCTTAGCAATAGACAATACTTGACTATCTTTGTTCGTCAAATTTAAACTTCTATATTTCTCGACAAAATAACACGAAAAGAGTGTGGACCTCTCCTGACTATTAAATTAGTCAAAAAAGTGTTAAAATTTTCAACAGTGTACAACTCCTTTTACGAGGAAAAAACTTTTGAAGACAGCGACCTGGATTAGACGGACTCCCATCGGAAGTAATGCACGGATTGGAAAGGAATTACGTAAAGAATGGAAAAAAGACGGGCTAGTCTTAATACCTACGTCGAAAAGCAAGGCCAAGAAATTCCGATGTATTGATCCCTGTGTCTGCTCAACACAAGTAGCAAATTGTACACGACTCGCATAAAGAATAGGCTAGAGACAGAAGTGGAGGATGGAAGAGGTCTGTTAATCCACCAGCACAAATTTGGTGGAGAATGATCTATAATCCAAGCGCTACAGAAAGTGATATGGATAGGAAAGACAACGAAGTGCAAATAATTTGTCATTATCAGAGTAGATGTGACGAACGCTTTTAACTCAACCATGTGGAACTTAATTTTAAAGTTATTTAAGAGAAATATTCCAGGCTATTTGCTGGGTCAGTTGACTCAGTGATAGCGCGCTGGATATAGGCGGGGATTGAGGAAGTTAGAGTGACCATAGGGATCCGCGTTGGGACCTTTGCTGTTGAACATCTTCTACTGCGGGATGCTGTGGCTGGAATTCGCAGAAAGGTCTAGGGCGATCGCGTCCGCTGGAGGTCTGATACTTCTTGTTACTGCTGATAACAATGAAGATCTGATACACAGGACGGACAAGTCGCTCAGGTACACATCGGTAATTAGATGAGCGACCTAGGCAATGATACTGAAGAATCCCTTTGCGGTGTTGTCACAAATATAAGATCATTTGCATAACTTAGTCACAACTACTTTAGATCTCTAACTCCACCCCCACATCTTTACATGCACATTTCTATATTTACATTCATTTGCTATTTGATCTATTAGTGGTACAAAGAAGAGTACTCAATATTTCACCCTGTCTAACACCGTTATGTGTCATAATCCTTTAGACATTTCAGATATTCCATTAAATAATGTGCTCTCGACTCATTCTTGCAATAACCTTTTCCCAGTTTCTAGTCTTTTCTCTGTATCCCAAAAGATGATCTCTGGTTTTCCCTTACTTACTCCTTGGCGAATGCTAGGAGATAACTAATGTCGTTCCATGGGCGCAAACATAATAACAACTAATAGCTGACCGATTTGTTATAGTTTTGATATTATTATTAACAGTCATAGGGAAATTATTTAGATAGTATAGGAACATTTCAATTGTTATGGAATCCGTATAGTATTTAGAATAGGTAATAGTCTCGTGTAGTACCTTTAGGTGGAGCATGGGATTTAAAGTGAATTGTAATTATCTAGCTTTTCATAAATAAAGTGTATCGCAAAAGATTTCTCGTGGCGGTGAATCAAAGTCTATAAATCACAATAGAAGTTTACTGTCGAGTAATAAATTTTTTTTTCTTTAATTCCTGACGGCAAAGATTAAATCCGTTAGCGTGTTGAAACAGTTATCACACAGTATAGCCCCGATATTTGTTTCTAACATTTTAATTTTACAAGTTGCCGGTAATTTGTCAATATCCATATTATCATTTAAGCGTTCTTTTTTGGAATCATCTTGTGAACATTTGAGAGGATTGTAGGTAGTAAACCATCTTGGAGGTTGGTTTTTACGTACAACATTATTTTATGTAAAAGTAGGGATCCTTCGTCACACATGCAGTTAATTATTTATATTTTCGTTCAATTACGCACATTTTCAATGAAAAATAAATCTGCTGGATTGCGTTTCGAAGTTAACAACAAAAATCTTACCTTAGCAAAAAAAAAAAAAAACAGAAAATGGCTTTGAGAAACGTACTAGAATTTCTCATTTTAGATAAATTACACTTAAAAACGTTAATCGCATCTCGGTGGCAGGGATATCTCCTTAGACTTCATAAAAATAACAGAAGCACGGAAATAAAAATGTAAATAAAAATATCTACGCAGCGCTGAAATTAAGATTGTTTCCTAAGGTTAGTCTACAAAAACATAAATGTAAAAAAAGTTCAGTATGATAATCCCAACCGCAAAAAATCATTGGTAATAAATAGAGTGGTCAACTTTCGCCTGCGCGCCAGGTAAGTAATTGTAAGTTTTATATATGTCACATTATCGTTTAACACAAGTATACAGTACAGTGCCGGGGAAGAGCAAAATTATTTATTTATTTAACTATAAATATTACACATAAGCCCCTTACCTTATTTAAATAGTAGAAAGGATATAGGATTGCTGAAAAGTTTGTAGCATTAAGTGTATCAATGATGATAAAATATATTTTAAAGAAAACCGTTCAACATAAACGGATGGTAGACAGGGGTAATTAAAATATTCTTTCTAGGTGAATAATGTATCAGATGCACCACCACCTATGTGTAGTGCGATTTGTGCCAGCACAATAACTGTTCATCGCACACTGTACAAACTATTTTGGCACTACCATAATGTAAATCCTGGAATTTTAATAATAATAATAATAAACTTTATTTCATAGACTAAGGTTTGAAATAGGTCAAAAGGAAAAGGTGGGAAGGGAATACAAAATAGAAAAATACAAATAAACAATGTAGTACATGAGATTACAAAAGAAAATCGAAATAAATATACAAAAGAACTAAAGTAAAAATTGAAATGACAGAAATTAAAATAAATATAGTTCAAAAACAGTAATCCAAGTACTCATTAATTGAATAAAAACACTTAGTTAACAACCAAGTTTTTAAGGTTTTCTTAAATTTATTTGTATTATATTCCTTCCAACTATCAGGAAGGTGGTTGTAAATTTTTATTCCAAGGATATCAATACAATCAGCTGTTAATTTTAAATTGTGCTTCATTAAGTGCAGTTTGGGTCTCTTATACTGTAAGAATGCTGTGGATTATTAGCAACTAAAATTTGATGTTTATGTTTATGAATGTAAATAGCGGCTTCTAAAATATACAATTCAAATAAAGTTAATATCTTCAATGAGATGAAATGATTTCTACAGGATGTTAATTGATTAATGCCGGCAATACATCTTACTGCTGCTTTCTGTTCAATGAAAACTTCATTGGCTGACGAGCTGGAGCCCCAAAGAAGAATTCCATATAGCAGTTGTGACTGGAATTCAGCGAAATATATAATTTAAGGAATTAGGACTTACTGATTGTTTAAGTTGCCTTAGCTTTAGATTAAGGTATTTAATTTAGAAACTAAAGACTCGCAATGGTCCTTCCACTTTAGTGAGGAAGCCAGAGTAACGCCCAACAACTTAGCAAAATGAGATTGCGCAATAGTATTATTAGAGACCTGTAAACTAGAATAAGAACCGATTTTCTTCTGGATGGTATGAAACAAAATGTATTTTGTTTTGTTAAAATTTAAGGACAAACCATTCGCACAGTACCAGTTATACATTCGATTCAACATATTGCTAGCGAGATTCTCAACATCTTGCTCGTTGCAAGCACTGAAAATGGTTGCATCATCGGCATAACATACCACATTGTAATCTACTAGAAAATCAACAATGTCGTTAATAAATAATGAAAATAATGTGGGCCTAGAACGGAACCCTGCACTACGCCAATATTGCTCGGTAAAAGAGAGGATCGAATTTTGTATTTTGTATTTGAATTTACAACTTCGATTTCTACAAACTGAACTCTGTCAGCGAGATACGAAATTATCCAGTCAGCAGCACTACCCCGAAAACCCAAAGAATTCAGCTTATTAAGTAATAAACTGTGCTGAATACAATCAAAAGCTTTAGTAAGATCGCAAAGAATTCCTACCGGACATATCACGAAGTATGCTGGCGTGTATATCCAACAAGGCAGTGATTGTTGATTTTCCACGTCTAAAGCCATGCTGTGATGTAGACAAAATATCAAATTTATTTATGAAACTTTCAAGCCGATTAAGCATAGCGTATTCAAAAAGCTTCGAAAAACATGAAGAAAGTGCAATAGGCCTATAGTTCGATATATTGTGATCACCTTTTTTGTGGATTGGTTTTATTAATGTGGTCTTTAGAGATTTAGGAAAAAGACCCTTATCAAAAGATTCATTAAATTAAGTGGGTTACTGGAGTAACCAGTTCATGCTTAAATTGGTTTAAGATAATTGCGAGATTCACCGACATACTTTTCTATATCATGAAACAATAGTCGCTTTCTGGGATTTTCTACACCCGATATTGTTGTACATTTACAATGCGTAAAACGTTAAGGGAGAATTGTATTATCTTGCATTAGACTCAACTAACACTGATACTAGATACTACACACACGAATCGGAGTGATTTTATTGCCTTGAAGATATCTGACCACCCCAGTAATAAATAAAGAATCTATTTGATGTAATCTTATATAGAGCAAATTATGGAAATAAGACTGAAATATAACATTACCAACTTACGAAAAGATTGGAAAAAGAAGAAGTAAAAGATCAAGTGCAGTAAGTGTAATGTGGAGATAGGTAAGTATAAATAAGTTATTTAACAGAAAACTAGAGTAGAATAGACACGTAAATAGAACAAAAATAGGCCGGGAAAAATATATTGTTAGATATAAACAATTTGCCAAACAACATATGAGGCGTCCACGTTAACGATGGTGTGATTATCTAATTTGGTAGGATAGTCATTTATGATAACTAACAAAAGAAGAAGAAATTTCAAAACAAAATCTTAATTTAACGACCAGAAAAAAAATAGTTTAACAGTTAGCGAATGTGAGTTATTCAGCACATGCTTTAAAGCTTTTGAGATTAAGTGTTATTTGCTTGTTTGCGCCATGGTTTTAAGTTTCTCTTGTAAGAACTTTACCCTTTCTCCATATACATAAATTTTATTACAGTTTTACATGATAACTATTTGTAACACATCATTCTCAGATTACCTTGGACATTTTTTCGAGGTAGTCCTACACGTTTTTTCTTCCCCGTGTGCAGACACTTCCAATTTTGTGCGACCCACCCGCTATAAGATATGAACCGAAATAAATTTCGCCAACGATTAATAGCTGACAGAATACAACACCCGCCAGCCGGAATGAATAATCATCCGAGTTTCTTTTAATCTTTGCTTGAAACGTTGTTAACAATGGTTCGCCGAATTTGTTTTATGGTAATTCGCTTTTGTCTTACGCAAAATGTCAGCTTGTTTCAGCTGACATATTTATGAAATAGGTGAAAAGGTTAAGGATCCGAATTGTAGCTGTTACGCGTACGGATACCAAACGAAAATTTATTATGCAGTTATAGCATGATGAAGGAACAATAGGGGGTTTTAAATTAGAACAAAAGGAAACATGTGTTCGTGCTGTGTTACGCGTGGATCTATTTTTAGTTTCGATAATAAGATTTATTACGTTAGGTGATAAAAGTTAGAATAGTAGGCTATAGAGCTATATGGTATAATAGTAAATTGTAGACAAATTTCCATATTTTTCCAACTCTAATGGTTAAATAAATTAGGATTGAGGTGGCCTATTTTAACCGCGACAATCTGTTGTGTCCTTTTTTATCCTAAAAGCATCATCTTTTAATTTTAGTTTTTTAATTAGATTTGTCCTTCAGAGCGGCTAATTTTCGTAGCTGCCTATTCTTGGGTCCTAACAGCCTAAGCAGAAAACCTTATCCTTGGTAAGACATTGCAGTACACAACGCAAATTGGGTTTTGTTTTTCATGGGGAATTTTCTACTACGTCGCTAGTGTGCAGCCATGTTCAAATATGACTATATCCCGTCGCTATAAACGTACAATCTTGCGCAATCAGCAGATCTTTCTTTTTTTCTTCTTTCCCCAATGGGAGGGTGTAGTCCAAAGAAGGCAACTCGGCCAGAAAGACCTATTGAGCGCCCATGTAAATTTTAGCCCTCCCAGTCAGGTTGCACCCTATCAAAAAAATTCGCAATCTGGCTGAGAGTTAACTTACCGACTCTGGGTTCGTTCTACCGATCGACCCCAAAGTGCGACTGCCTCTCCCCGTCCACTCACGGACAGTGGTTTCCTCCGCACTCCCAAACTTTCTGTACAGGGGAGAGCTCGCTAGTCCCATGTGTTTATTTAGTGCGCAGTACCCAATTAAGATTCCTGTGTGTAATCTCTAATTTTATCCCTGCTCATAATGATAATTATTCGTATGAGGCCCTAGAGATTTACAGTGTCTTGCGCAGGCAGTTTGAGATGCCCTCAACACAAGTCTGGATAGCAATAACTTCGCCGTCCCACTCTCCGTCCCTCCAGATTCCAATAGCCGTGCCATTACGCGTTTTCGACGCATCCACAAACAAGCGGGGTAGACACCGTTTTGGTTTGCAGATGTTAGCAATTGCAGTGTTCCTGCTGGGGAACTGTACGCTGTAACTCCCAGAGAAGCCAAAAACAAGCGAGATCGTATCCGCCTTTAGGACACTGGTGCTGCTTGTTCGATGTAGTTGAAGGTGCTGGTGTGGTCTCCGACTTTGCCGGAGAAGCCCTCCCACTACATTTTGCTCTGTAAGCCGCTGGGGTTGCTTTAGACCACAACATCAAGTGCAGCGGGGGAAGCTCAAGAATGGTCTTCCTAGTAGTCATCGGCGTCGAGGACGTGGCTCCCGTGATGCCTAAACAGGCAATATTTTGGACTTTACTAAGGGCACTTATAGCATACCTTTGATTTGCTTTATGCCACCGGATTGGCTAGGCGTAAGTTATGGAGGTACTGTAACTTCCGTGTACAGCCAGTATATCATTGCAAGCTTTAGCTCCCACGTTTTACCGAACATACCTCGACAGGCCCAGGAGTTCCTTATGGCTTTGTTTGTTACATGTTCTAGGGGTGAATTGTACAGCAGTTTGTGGGGAAACTGGAGTTTGGGAAGCTTCTTCTTCCATGTGAACGGAACCATAGTCGTTTTGCTAGAGTTGACATTAAGACCCTCTCTTATACAACACCTCTCTATAAGTCTGAGTGCGACCTACATCTTTTCGGATAGCACGCCCTCAAATTTCCCGCGATGATGATGTCATCGGCATAGCCCTGCGCATGGAAGCCCGCCCTCCGAAGTTCAGAGAGAGTCCAGAGAGGGAAAGAGAGAGCGGCTGTCCACCAGGCACCATAGCGACGGTGACAGTACACCCGCTGCCACAGCCGCCCTGATCGTGCAGAGGTTCTGCGACACGTGAACCTTTCTGTTTCTTATCAAGTTGCCGATCCACCTCGTGATCGTTGGCGCTACTCCACGTTTTCGCAGCGCCCTTTCTATCGACAGCAACGACCCCCTGTCAAAGGCGCCCTCAATGTTCAAGAAGATCGCTAGTGCGATTTCTTTGTTGCCGTTCCACATTTCTACTACGTCGCTGGTGTGCAGTCAAGTTCAAATTTTACTATACCCCGTTAATGCAAACATACAATCTTGCGCAACCAGCAGCTCTTACGCACAGTTAATAAAAGTTGGTGTGCATTTTTAGTTTTTTTTATAATAGATCTCTTTCTACAAAAAAATAAAATAGTATACGAGTAATATATTCACGGAAAACAGTGGGGTGCATTAAAAAAATAAAAATCCCATAAAACATTCAATACACTATCAGCTGCAATATAACTATTGATAATATATTTGCATATAGTATAATTGTACGTATAACGATTATGTTATGAAGCTACTGCAGCACTGGCAGTTAATATAAAAGGGTTGCTTCCACAAATTCTGCAGGAGTATTCATTCAGGTCGTCCATCTATGTATTCGCTGTTATACCATAGATATTTGAAAACGTCGAAAAATCTTACTGTTCGTGAAGAAAATTAATTGTGTTTTAACGATTGCAGTTGAATAATATCGTTTCTCAGATGCAATCGACGTCGTAGTTCATAAGAACTATCTAGTGCTAGAAAACGTTCTTACAAAATTGTTGCAGAGCTTAGAACCAAGCGCAGCTGGAAGTTACACCATTGATTGGTGTTGTTTTTTTTTTGGGTATATTTAAAACGTTACAGTTTTTTTTGCAGTAATTTCTAAAGTACGGCGACATAGTGCTCGCTCTAAGAATCATTGAGAGGACCCTGTTAGATCTAATATTTCGATGGAAAGATCTGTTAGCCAGGTTCTAAAATAATTTGAAGTGAGCTTACCAGACTCCCAAGAAGAAATTGGGAGATGGATTTCCTTAGCAAGATTATTGCTTACTATTCCTAGTTTTTAGGCGAAACTGAGGGCATTAGTGAACGCCAGAATACAATCAAGACTGGTGTGGGGATGTATTTGAGAACTGAATAGCCTGACAAACCGCAATAAAGTCACTTTGCTGTGGGTGTCCAAACATTCGGCAATCGAAGGAAACGAATTGGCAAGCAAGGGATCATCGGCTGCAGAAGCTGTTCTAGGAGTGTCTAAAAACACAGCACGAGAGCAGGTGAGAAGCTGGGTGAAAGAAAAACACAAAAACACTGGGACGAAACAACCAGGAAAATTAACGGAAAGACCTTTAAAGGGACCATCAAAAGAGAAGACTGAAGAACTACTACAGCTTAGTAGAAATCATCTTCGCAAGGTAATAGGTCTCCTTACAGGGTACTGCGCACTGAAAGGACACCTACAAGATCAACACTGGAGATACCAAATGCAGACCGTTTAATGAGATGACAGAGAACGTTTACCATATTTTGTGTAAATACCAGACTCTGGACACAAAAAGTAATTTTTGGCAAGCCAAAAATGAACTCAATAGATTACTTTGATCAACCAGTCAGAGACCTGTACAGTTTGGTACATAGTACTAGGATACTGGGATTGCTGATATAATTTAATGAGCAAAAGAAATGGGAGACCAAATACAAAAAGCCAAGAAGCTGCAGTGTTTCCAGAGACTTCAGGTCAGACAGCTCCTGCAACAAAAGAAAACCGTAGCTCTTCCGTACCAGGACGTATAGAAGGAATAATCGTTTTTTTTTTGTTATTTTGTGAGACCATTGTTACATATTTTCTTGAACAACCTCATCTACTATTCTCCTACTTTGTGTCCAATTTCCCGCTTAGCTGCTCATCGTGAAGGTTCATGTCATGAAGATTTTTTTTTACCGTCAACGCTTTAAAGTTTTTTAAGAACATACTCCATAGTAAATCCTAATTTATCCGTATGGAAATTACTTCTGTTAATATTTTCTTCCCATCTGTGTAACTGGTTTAGCGATTTCACTTTTTTGAACTTATGTTCCACATGTTCCATATAACCTCGCTTTGTTTTATCACTTTGCGAGTACTTTACAGCTTTAGTTTTGTCATATAGGTCAATAATATTTACATACTTCTTTAGAAACACGTGCAAAAATTGTCTAGATTGTCTTCTTCATCTTCTGCCACATCTTCCAACAATTGAAATTCTCATTACGAATTTCAATTGTTGTAAACTTGTTATATAACATCGTTTTCTATATAATAACTAGTATATTCTTATCCCGATCCCTTGTTGTTTTCTTCTTAAATAATTCTTTTGAACTTTTTACGTATTACTACTAACACTGTTTGAAAAAGACATAAATTAAATGTGGAAACGGTACACTGAAACTATCTAGTTTTTTCTTTACCCAAGCCATACTCCAAATAAGACGTAATAACACAAGAAATAAGAATTTTAGGGATGTTGGACACCCCGATTCCTCGTTATTTTTATTTTTTCCGAAAATAATTTGTCATCCTTGGGTATGTAGGCAACATACTTCAAATTTTCGTGTAAACGTAAATTGTATTCCGAAGTCGTGGAATTGAGCTAGTTTCATCCAAATCTGATTTTTCGCGTTGTCAATGTTCCTCGCAAGTATTCGAAGCGTTGACTATGGTTTTTGTTAGTCTTTTAATTCATGTAGAACCTAGAGGAATTATGTTCCACAATATTATTTGCGGTTATGGTTATCGCGCTAGAAGGCAATAATTAATATTTTTTCCCATTGTTCTTCTTCCTCCGTTTATTTCTTCTCGCGAAGCCGTCAAACGTAGAAGCTACAAGATGCACACATAGTAGCATACGTGCGACGATGAAGAACAAAAGAATCACATGTGTATCTGCACATACAAGTACATATGTGTATGTAAGTACGTGCACACACACACTGTTAAAAGAGTGCGATCAAGTAAGAAGAACGAGGACCGTGACCTCTTATGCCACGCCGCCACAAGGCGGTCAGTCCTTGAACTACCGTCTCTGTGTGTGCCATTGTTTCACTGAAATCTTACTTTTGCTGATTGCCCCGCATAAGTGTGAATGTTGGCTTTTATATCTTTTTATATATACATATAAAAGTAACTACCCTCAAAGTAAAACTTTTCTTCTTTTAGATATTTTGAAAAATTAAAAACCACCTCACGACAATATTTTCCTTAGTTTTTTAACAGATATCTTGATTACAATTTTTTACAACTGATTATATACCGGGTAGTGCATTGTATGACAGTAGGGGATTATTATAAAATACTAAAAAATTATCAGTTATTTTCTAATATGAAAACTATAATACTTCTTACAGGTTTCAGTTCTACGCATTATATTATAAAATAAAATCAAAACAGTTTTTTGAGTTGAGCTGGTTTCATGCATAAGTGACTCATTATTAAGTTTTTACTTAAAAACCACTTGAAAATGTTTAGAAAATCTTATTTAATTTAATAATTAATACGCCAATGTAACAGTCATTGGATGTGGATTGGTACCGCTGTGTTTTGACAACTCCACGCAACCTAAAGTTTATGTGAACTATATGAAAACTATAATACTTCTTACAGGTTTCAGTTCTAGGCATTATAGTATAAACTAAAATCGATTTTTTTTTGAGTTGAGCTAGTTTCATGCATAAGTGACTCATTATTAAGTTTTTACTTAAAAACAACTTGACAGTTCATTAAATAATAATAAACTGATTTGTATCCTGAACAGAATCAATATCAATAAGCTGGTATTGGAATATGAACAATGTGGTCATTTTTTCGAATGAAAATTCATGTCGCCCTGTATACTGTTTGTAGATATCCTAATTTTGTAAAAAAACACTTGTATAATTATCTAAATCACCTCTGTACACACCATTTGATGATAAAGAAGATAGTTGTAATCGATTCCTTATGATGATGATCAATGAGCAAATAAGCAAAACGTACGACCGACGTTCCGTGCTTATTATAAAACCCTGCATATAAATTGCTATATTGCTAGAGAAAAGGGCTGCCTAAATGGTGCAATTCGAACTTTTTCTACCTTTCACTGTTCGGCAGTTATTTGTATTATTATACCAGAAACTCTAGTTTTGTGAGTTTGAGTACTTTGAGTACGATTCAAAAACTGTCCAAACGTTTCTTGACCTGTAATGCGCACGTTTTTTTTTTTTGGTTGGCAATCTTAATTTTGTTGAAAACAAAATAGTTATTTACATCAGAGTACGGTAAGTGCCATTTACAGAGCGAGAATTCAGTTTTGAGCGTTGTAAATGACCTAACGCACCACATTTATATCGGATTTCTTTGGCCGAAAAAATTTTTTAGAAAATCTTATTTAATTTAATAATTAACAGGCTAATGCTAATGTAACCGTCAGTAGATGTGGATTGATACCATTGTGTTTTGCAACTCAACTTAGCGTTAAGTTCATGTCAAAGTTTTGATGATGATCTTTCGTGAAGAATTCGAACGCTGTAAACGACTTAACGCACAACATTTGCATTAGACTTTTTGGCCGAGAAAAATGTTTAGACAATCTTATTTAAATTAATAATTCATACACTAATGTAACAGTCAGTAGATGTGGATTGGTAGAGGAAAAAAAATATCCGAACGATGCGAGGGGAAGCGGGTGAGACAGAAGATATCGGGTCCCTTCTATTACAAGAAGCCGGTATTTTCTCTCTTGCTTGCTCAGACTTGAATCGTTCGCTTATTATTTTCTTCAAGTCTACCACTGCGTTTCGATAACTCAACTCAGCCTTGTGTGTATGTCAAAGTAAATTTTTTGATGATGATTTTTTGTAAGTAATAATTAAAACAGCAATAAAAATACCGGTAGATGTGTTTCTTTAAAACTAAATTAAGGTATTATGCGTATTTTATATTGGAAACAATTTTGAGATGAGAAAAATGAAGTGTGCTTTACCGCACTAGGGTGGTAAAATGAACCTTCTGGTACAGTAATGTTGTGTTTACAGTCGGTAAAGCCAAAACAGTGAGTTATCAGTGAAGATTAGCTGAATGTCTGGGGACTTCTTCCCAGATCCTCCTAGAGTAAGGTTTTTGCCATGGTTTTCTCTTATTCCGTGTCCATTGATTTTATATAAGTATATTATATATAATCAATGTCCTTGGGGAATGCTGGAAGATAGCGAAAGTCGTCCCATGGGCGCATTTAATAATAACTGATAGTTGACCGATTTACAGTAGACTCGCGATTATGTTAACTAATCACATTTCACATATTTCATCATTTCACAAAAGTAGTATTCATATGGTCGCGAAGATACTGTATTATATTTTTGTTATTAAGAATTATAGGGAAATTATTTAGTTAGAGTAGGAACATTTCAATTGTTATGGAACCCATATAGTACTTAGAATAGGTAGCCTCGTGTAGTACCTTTTTAGGTGGAGCGCGGGGTTGGGATGATTTGTAATAATTTAGTTTTCATAAATAAAGGGTGAAAATTGGCAACTTACGTTACGTATGAGTTTTGAATTAAAAATCAGGATTAAGACAGCTTCACATTTTAACGTTTTAATTTTTCTTACACTAGCTTATATTACTAAGCTTATTTAACAGGTTATTAATAGTTTACTCACAAAACCGTTCCTAGGTATTGGCAGAATTATTTAAGAAGTGGTGTCGTGAAAATTCGGTGAATGATCACAATGAACATATTGGCAACTTTTTAACTTATAGCTTATAGCTCTCATCAATATATTCTATGTTAAAGTCGACATTAAATATTTAATACAACATAAATATCAGCAATTATTCAAAGCTAATAGTTTTTTTTTCAATGGAAGAAAGGTGGATATTTGCCAGAAAGGCCAGAAGTCTTTGAAATAGAGGAAATTGAAAATTTTATTTGCGAGGCACCAAATTAGTTTAGTCAAAAAATATTTGACTTGCATATTTACTTATATATCATTTTGATGTTAAGATTTTTCGTCTCCTAAGTAGCTCTAATAATATCAATCAGTAATATTATGTTTTACCAAGCTTCATTAGATTGACATAACAAGCGAATACAAATTAATAAAGCAAAAAAGGTATTTTTTTTTTATTTTATTCGAAAAATAAATTTACAAACGTTCTGTAAGTATCCACACATTTGGCAATACGCCTTATGCAATTGCTAGTTTTTTACAGTTGGAAAATCCGTAGGTAGTACACTGAGGCAGTAATACAAGTATTAGAAGGTTATAGAGCTGATATCACAATATTAAAGCGACGTTGGTGCTGGAAATCTACTTCAGTAGTTGCCGAAGGTTATATTGGAGATTCCCTTAAAGCCAAAATTGCAGTACAAAACTACCTAATTCAGCTATGAAACCCGAAAAAATCAAGATTAGTTATTAAGGAGGCCTACTACATTTTTTTTTAGAATACAAATTACATCGTTGATATAAATTAAAACTCATCATAACTTCCTTATTATTCATTTTAGTGTAGTAGTGAATTTAAGTTTTTATATTGCAAATGATATTATCTTTAAAATTTCTGAAAAATATACAGGATGATCCATCGGAAAAAAAACATACTTTGACAGTTAACTAGCAAACGCGCTACTTAATTGTTTTTCAGATTGAATGTACTGCTGTGTACTGAATGTACCAAATGAACTTTCAAAATGAAAAAATTAAATTAGCTAGCTCAACGGAAAAAAACTTTAAATGGCGCAAAAGAACAATTAAACTCAGAGTTACCCTCGCGAATTAAAACTTGAATCTAATCACGAAAAGTGGGTGAAAGAAATCTGACTTTCTTAATTAACCCAAAAATTGAAAAGGTTTAAACAAAAATAAAAGAACAGAAATTTGAATGACGTTAAATAAACAATCAAAAATTCTATTACATAAAAAAAAGAAAACAAGTTAATAACAAATTTTTGCAAAAAAAACCGTGAACAAAAGATTCTGGTCGAAATCAAAAACTACTCGAAATTCTAAATTGCAATAGGACAATGCTAATTCCTATATCAAGGCAAAAGATTAATTAGTTCAGGAAGATAATTCTTTTTATATCAATTCAATCCACGTGGCTTCAAAATTAAAACAAACTAAATTAATCGTGGATAATTCAAGTAAATTTACAAAAGAAAAATTTAAATACAAGCACAATGCTTCTATTCACCCAACCTGAGGTGATTAATAATTAAATACAAATCAGCAAAATTAAAAAACGAAAAAATTAACTCTTTAAACTAAAATATTTTCCAGAACAAAAATAATAAATGATCTTATATCTAAAATGTGTACACAACAATATAATAATAATTATTATTAAGCGAGTTCCTTGATGGACAAAATAATCGAAACAAACCTCTACATCAAAAGTATTAACAAAATGGCAGAAATGAAATACAAAATTACAACTACTCACGCTTGCGTCTACCGAGGAATTAATTCTTACAATCGCGACCGCTGCGTACAGCGAACTCGCACAAAGATCAGTCCGCCAACGGACAAAATCTCAAAACATAATAACATAAATAATACAAGTGAACGCAAAATATATAAATAAATGAAATTAATATAAGACAACTTAACACTTAACTAAATAAATCAAACAATCAACTCTTTAACTAAATCTTATATAAAAATAAAATATTCATCTGTGAAAACTCTCGGAAACATTGACAAAGGCTGATCGGAGTAAACATGACAACATCTGTGCAACTTTAAAAAAAAAACTCTCGCGAAAACAAAGTGTCCACAGCAGTACGTTAATCAACCTGAAAAATGCTACTAATTCTCCAATTTAACCAACATCGTAGCATCAATATTAACAGAGATAGCAATAGTGACCACTCAAGTTGGATCAGCCTGTATAACTACACTATTGAAAAATAGATGATGTTTGGTAGTTTTAATTATAGGCATAGATGAGAATGAGAAGACACTTGAAAACTAACGCTTTGTCAACGCATAAATCCGAGTTGAAGCTTTATATGTTTTTAGTGTATATTAGTGTACATTGGTCCTTCATTATAAAGTTGGAATGTGGTTTCATTGGCGTGCAATGGATATCATCTTCCATTTGGAGATATTTTCATCTTTCAGTATACTATCCAAACAGGTTTGTTTCCAACATTTTTGATAATGCAAACCGCAACGAAAGAGCCCTATAAATGAAATGCTATTGGAACAATGAATATTAAAGATTATATTCGATACTTTTATGAGTTGAATCAACAATAAACTGCTAAAAACTTTTTTACCGTTAGTTAGGTTATTATTACTTCAGTTAACTTAAAAAACGGTTAACTAAACATTTGTAGAAAATACATTTCTGTAGTATGGTAATGAATATCAATTATATGTTATTTAACATTTGAAATTGGATTGAATGTGTTCTTTGATGAAAATACTTTAGATAGCATCACATCTTGACAGAAGCTTATTTTCTCAGGAATCCCGAGATTTTCACATACCATTGTATTAGCGTTTACATATACGCTAGCAAATAGAAAATACCTGCGTCCATCCTGCAAACGAAAATACTCATGTATGTTGGAGTTGAGGCAGTCGCAGCGCGACTAAACGCATAAAACTTTTGCATTACGTATGTATGCAACAGTGTTGCGAAGAACGCAGCGCACTTTGTGCACGCATATTTGCTTAGAATTGCGATTTTTCCTAGAACGCTAATTCATTAAGCATCACGACGACGTCTGCAGCCGATGCAGCGCCGACTACGTCCGTGAACAGAAACGGCACAGGAAACATTACGTTCCCCCGTTGATTAGCTGTCCCGAGTTGGAAGGCCTCTAAAATAGTAATGAGGATCATGACATCGATTGCGATTTGGTGCGTACTAGGAGCTCGTTCCGATGGAACATTATTTTAAAAGATGATGTCGTCAATTTTTTATTAGATGTCTAATAAATGGGAATTAAGAGCAGGGTCTCATCTTCAATATTGAACCAATATAGTTTAAACCGAAAGTCTACCATGCATAAGATGCTTTTGCCATATAATTCTTATTTAAATTTATTTTTACGTTCATACTTAACATAACCACGTTACCATATTTAATAATCATTTATTGGATACAATTTATATAAAGCGTGGAATGTTTAGGCGAATATTAGCCACCCGCCCACATCTCCCTTTTACCCCCTTTCCTTTGAAACATTTGGAAAAAATGGAAGATTACTTCTTAACGCTTTCTAGTTTTTTTTTTTTAATGCCAGTTAATGTTTACTACAGCTTATCATACATAGAGCGAGAATCAATTACAATCGAACAATTGCAGAGATTAGAAGTTAAAGGTTAAATCCATCAGTGTGTGAGAGTTTTTGAAGATTTCGAACTTCAATGTGTTGCCCACAAATTCATTTGTTTTTGACGTCGCGAAGGAATTCTTATCGTAAATTGGATATATTTACATTAGCTGAACTGCCAAGAAGCGACAGATGTTTTTTCGCTAGAATTTTTTATTCTAGCGATATTCTATTTAGCACCAGATGCTTCAGGTGTCTTCTTTTATTTGCACTAATCATAAAGAGCATATGTCAGAGAGGGAAGTACAATCTCGACTAAAAATAGATGTTATTTATCATCTGCTATGATAAACGTTAGTACGCCTTATGTGGAATTTGATGGTAATAAAGACATTATGACTGTTATTATTAAAAACAATATAGCAAAAATCAAGATAATAATAAGTTACTTTAAAAACGCCGTGAAATTATTCTAAGGATACTTAATATTTAATTATTCTCGATTACTCATATTGATTAATGGTTGCAGTGCTGCCCTCTCTGTAAAATAACAGGGCTGTCAAAATGCCAATGTCGTGCATGGACCCGCTAAAAATGACAAATGTCTTTCCTTTGTCTTGTGCCTTCACTGCATGCATCTTCTGTGATATCGCTTTTTGATAACTGTAAAGACAGAGACCAGTTAATATCACTATACATTTTAAAACATCTTACAACACTACACTTTTCATTTCATTTCCATTTCAATAACCGATATTGATTGATTTACACTATGTCAGTGCAAAATATCCTTATAATACCAGTATTAGACCGATATTGTATACTAGAATAGATAGGGGCTTATATTGGAATAAGTACCGGTAAGCCCCGAACACTGAACTTTTCGATGGTCGGTAACAGTTCGGCTAATAAGCTGGTTTGCTACTGCTATATTGTACACTACGTAGGATGTTTTATTCTTCTCATTTTTTTATTGCAATTTTGTAGAGATTTTGTATAAATAAAATACATTACTAATGCAATATTTGTATAATGCATCAACCCAAATATTGTTTTTTAATTGCATTTTGTGAAATCTAAAATTATTTTGTAAAGAAGCTGTTGACCTTCTTTTGTAGTCGGAACATTTCATGCATTCATGCATTACATGGATTGCATTAGTAAAAATAAGGAATAATGAGCTTGCTGTATCATAAAATTTGTCACATCTAACCTGGAACGATTGGTACTAACACTAAAGAGGTAATCTGAAACGAATCCTTAACGAAGCGCTTTATATGTAAAGTACCATGCAAACGTTCCATGAGTTTATCATTATGTCTAAGCAATTAATGACAGGAAACATTCCAGTGTCGCAAATTAAAAATCCATTAATCAATTAGCCTTATGCAGTTATTTCATTATACATACATGGGGAGATCATTTAATAAATATTGGAAGAAGTACTGGCGGTCAAAAGGTCAAATGACTCTTCTTCACAGAGCATTAAGAATCAAATTGATCACGTAAAGGGAAAATATTTTGATTTACGATCGTCTTTGTGTAGTATCAGTTAATACTTGCAATGGATGTCAAGATAATATCAGAATGATTATAGAGTCATGGGAAAACAAATTATTGATAAGTTGAAAGTATATAACATATTGTAGGTAGGCTAGAAAATTAATAGAAAGAATTTTAACAATGTAACGCAATTTTAATACAATGAATGATATTATTGTAATAAAATTACATCGTCGTCATTAACTTTTACAGTCTCGTTTGGTATTACCTACGGTAATGATGCTAGAACCAACCTAGACTTTTATGAATCGTTTTATTACTTGAACCATTATTTCTCGACGAACGACGATGTGTAAAAGAATTGACGGTTTTCTAGAAGTACTATTAAAAGCGATTTACGAATATCTCCGAGACCTACTATGGTTACAATAGTTAAAGCTACAAAGGACATTGCGAAAAGAAAGTCGTTTTGAACATTTTGGTCAGCGTGCCAGTAAAACCCATAAACATAATTTCTTTCTAAAAAAAAATCAGGTATTTTGGACCAGTCGCGAATGCAAACGCTTTCGCCGACTATGCTGCATACCGGTCTAATATTGTTGTTCCTTAACGGTATCTTCAACTGCCCATTGTGTTTATTTGTGTTTTGAGTGTAATAAGGTAAAAACAGTGTTGCGAAACGTGAAAATTAAGGAGAATCTGTGTCACGCTACTTTGGCAAAATTTATCTATTTACATAAACTGTCACGTATCTGTTGGTGCATACTATTAATTTAAATACATTTGTGCAGTAGCGCAGTTATGACATGCCACATGTCGGAATAATGTCTACGGTGGAGGGACAGGTATTACTTGTTAAGTCAACTTAATTCAAAAAACATAGTTTAAGGAAGCGTAATTTTCATCGTAATGGAGAAGTAGCACGAAATGTACCAAAGTAAATATTAGTAGCCTCTATTTGTCGAAATAATACAAAGGTTTAAGAAAAAAATGTAACATCTTGGCACCGTTCTAATTCAACGTAATCACCAAAAACACGAAAACGAGGAATTTATAACGCGTAGCGACTCAAAACAAAAGTGAGACAGAAACCAAAAATAGGTGATAAATGAGATATGAGTGGATATCACATTTGGAAACCCATTTTTTATTAACGCATACAAAATAGAAGATAATCTTTCAAATTGAACTTTTATGTAGGTACTTGTAAGTATATATTACTCCTTCATTAAAACGTAGTTGCATTTGAATAAGTGCTAAAGCCTGCCTCATTACCCTGCAATTGAGATATTCCGATTTTGCGGAGACCTCTGTCACTGCTGTGAAAGACGCTAACATTTGGATTAATAATTACGCAACATTTTCATGTTTTGACACTTCAATGTAACATCTCAAAATAAAAAACACACAGTTTCTTTGTGCCACACTTCAATGTTTTGTATTCGTTCCTACTTCTACATCTAAGAATAAATAATACAGAATTATTTATAAATATTTCAAACACATTTAGTATGTTGTTCCTATTTTATGAATAAAATGATGTTATTGCTCATCCAAATGAAAATCTTTCTATCAATGAACTTCCTGAGCTTTACTTTCATAGCTTGTGATCAAGCGGCGACGTTAGAAAACGTGAACTCAAGATTTTGAAGACGCAGTATATTACCGTTTGGTGGAAATATTTTTCAAAACCATATATTATATTACGTTTACTATTCAGTGTTGGACTGTTCAGATCCTAACTTAGAACCTTTCTGATCACAGTAAGGCTTGAACGTACCTCAGGAGAAGCTGGCGTAGCCATTACTATTATAGATCCTTCTGCTACACCTCCTGCAGAAACGCTTTCATTAACATAAGTCTCCGATACGTCAATTTTCTACACCAATTTCTTCCACGTTTGTGTTACTTTTACTTCCCCTGAGAGGATAAATTCAAATCCAAAAGCAAAATCTGAATAACAAGAATTAGATGAAATACAAAAAAGAAGAGCGGAAATTAAAAAAAAAAGATATATTAAAAAGAGAAGGAAGCGAAATTATTTCTGGTGGTATTACGTTCGGTAAATCATGCACATACGTCAAAAATAGAAAAGGATCCAACACTGACCTCTGCGGAACTCCTCTCTCAATGATCATCTAATCAAACCGTTTTTCGTTGTATCCATCCACAACTATCTGCTTCTTATTTGCTGGATACGAGGTTATTAATAGCAACGCACGGATCCTAATGCCCATTATATCTAGTTGCTTGTACAGGATGTTGTAGTATACACAATCAAACCCCTTTTTGAGATCCATAAGCAACGCAATGGTTCTTTGCTTCATATTTAAGTCGTCAAGTACTTCTTCTAAGGCTTGACACACAGCTTTGGTAGTAGTTCTTCAGGATATATACCCATTTTAGTTATCATTGGAAACACGCCACACCCATTTGAGAATATAAAAACGCGTTCGAATATATTTTTTTTTCGAAAACTTTGGAAAATGCGGTAAAGTTGCTATCAGCCTATAATTTTCTCTATCACTTTTATCTGCCTTTTTGTATACGAATAAGTTTTACCGTCGATCTTTCAATGCACCAGGGAAGACTCTTATTTCCGAGAAATCATTACTTATTAGTTCTAGTAAGATCGCAAACTCTGAACCACAGAATTTCTCAGTGTCCAATCGCATGAGGATCATTCAACCCATTTGTAATGTCACATACTTCCTCATTACGTGTTGGTTTTATCTGCAATGAGTGAGGGTTACATGTGATGTTGCTAAGTACACATTGCTGGTAGTGGTCGACTTGTATTTGTCAGCTCTTCCAAGATATTTTAACCTACTACGTTTATATTGTTTATATACGTAGTTTCAGTTGATGCCGTTATTTCAGGCATTACCACGGTTGCTTTAATTCTATTATTGGAATTGTTAGAATTCGCTTTTATAGCCATGAACATTTACTCGCTGAATTTTTTTATAAGAGATGAAGTATCTTCATGCATTGTTAACAATATAGAGGTTGCTCAACTGTTAGGAAGAATATATTTCTTGTTCCTCGTTCATTCAGTAGGCAGAATCACATATTTTACTGCACTAAACCTAGAACAAACACCATAATTAGAGAACGAGCAGTGAGAATGTATAACACAGAAATTTAGTGTCTGACAATTCAATTGTTCTTTATTTCTCTTCAGTTGCTGTACTTTTGACTAAATATGCCTCAAGTGTTATCCATAGGTAATAATTTATTGAAGTGTTCTTTCTGCATTATATTAGCTTTAAGTCACTTAAACTAGGGGCTTGTGGGGTAATTATGAGACGCTCAAAACATTGAGCAAAAATGAGACAGCCTGACAATTTTTTTACTTTCATTATTTTCAAAGTACCTATTGAAGAATATTGTTGTCCTGCCTCTTAGCTCTTGACCACCATAAATAACAAATACAAATTGGCAATATTAAAAGATACAGTTTTGGTTTTAGTTTGCGCTGTTACTATACCTTCTAAAAACTTTTAAAAATCTCGGTGAAACTTTTGCTATATCTTTACTTGTTCACTATGTAGGATAGGTAAACTGATCATGTGTTTTGCAAATGTCAAGTTTCTACGTCGGAAGGGCTAAAGTAAGTTACTTGTATGTTTGATCATGATATGGCTTAGGGAAGACAATTATCGTCTTCTGTCAAAACTCTTGCCTAAAAAGATATGATCCTTATATCGCAGTCAGTAATCGCTTGACTTTTGCGCGGCCGGATATTAAAATTTCATATTTCTCTCCACAATGTCCGATCAGCTAATCTTATAATTAAATTCTTTACACTGTTCGTTGATAAGCTAATTTGCTAATCCACTGGCTGTTATAGGATCATGATCTGAGGAAGACAATTATCATCATCTGTCGAAACTAGTACCTAAAAGGATATGATCCTATAGTATATTAATACAGAGAATGAGGAAGTAATGAGTTCCTAATTCTCCAATTTGTTTTATTTAAGACATTTGTATTTCTGAATATAAAAGATAACTTAGATGTTGTACTGGAAGCTGCCTCCTCTTATTCCCTGGCACGGAAAGAACTAATCGACAGCGACACTGCACAGTTTCCATTGACTTTAATACATATGGAATATGTTAAGATTGTTTTTTTTTACAGATCTTTTTTATTTGAACAGTTTCTAATTAGGTTGTCTTATGCAAGTGAAGAATATAAGTGTTCTCGCCTACTTTTATAATTTTCTTTGCAGTGAAAATTAAAAAAAAAATACCTAGGGAATTGTTAGTAACGATGGACAAGCAAGTTATAATCGATGTCTCACATTTGTCCCTAAGTGATTGATATTTTCCCCAAACGATAGATAAAAGTGAGACACAGTTTTAATTTTTTCCCCCTTAAAGCCAAAATAAAAAATCACAAGAAAACACAGACAAATACTTAAATTGAAACTAAATCAACGAAACAATTTCTTCCTTATAGTTATATTTAAGTAATTGAGCTATTTATAGTTGGAGAGGATCGTCAATCTTGTGTAGGAATTCATTTTGAAGTGTTTAATTCTTTATGTTGTCAGCTTAATCATAAAAGTTTTAAAAATGTCTCATAATCATCCCGCAAGAACTTATGTCGTTGATGGAACATGTTTATTTTATTATGTATTTTTATTGTTTCTTCTTGATTTACATATTAATTAAATTATCCCGTAATTTAAATGCCTCTGTTGCGCAAATGTATAAAGGAATAAGTAGTACATGAAAGCATTAATTATTGCTGAGTTATATTTAGTTCGCATTCCAATGTATACCATTTTATTCCCCAACTATGCTTCAGATATTGACATTTATTTTGTTACGTGACTGCAACCACGTTTACACATATTCAAAAGTCCATTATTTACGTCTTTCGGAATTAAGGATGTAGTAAACACACGTAATTTAGGGAAACTAATGTTATTCTCTTTCTATTGGTTGAAAGTTGCAATATACGTGCACTATTTTTGTGGAAGTAACACCATCCGCCACCCATTGAGACGCACCAAAAACAAATAAATGTTTCAAATTACTTTGGGAATTTCTAAATGGCCACGGTCACATCGACTCCGCGCTAGCTATAAGGATTTGCGAGCAGTTAAAGGGAACGCATGTTGTGCGTATACGTGCGTATAGCAGTGCAAACAAAACATGTGTATTTTGTTAGTTCTACTTTGTTGGCACTAATACACACCGCCGACACACAGAAAACCCTTCCAGGAATTTAAAATTAACACAACGTATTGCCTTCTATTTCTTCTGTAGAAAACAGCCGCGTTGTTTTATTTAAACTGCGTGAGTTGTCCACAGAAGCCGAATTTTAAGGATAAACAACTACATCTATTAGTATCGTCTTTTTTCTATAATCATACCCAATAGAACAATTAACATTTACGATTCAAATATTACACAACTAAATCACACAAATATTGTGTTAGGATTCTGAGCAAAAAGCTGTAAATTCATAAATTTATAAATCTGTACCTTACAAAAATCCATAAAGCGAGTTGTATCAGCTTACTACCCTTTTGGAAAGTTTTATAAGACATTGTTTTCAAATATACGTTTGTTATTACTCTACTGATAAAGATGTGATTGAGTGTGTGTACAGTATTTCTTTTTATTATTTATTATTTACCTGAATTTCGTAATTTAAAGATCAAAATTGGGGTTAATACGACGAACTGAATTGAAATATTCGAATGCAACTATCTCGTAAACGGATCGAGATATCAAAATTAAACAAGTATGTATTTTGTCATGTGGAAAAAAAGGTTGTTCTTTCAAATTTTCTATTCGTTTTATGTGATTCTGCATACTCAAAAATGATGAGCTTCGATTTACCTATTCATCAGGGTGTAACTAGCGCCCTCTATGAGTAACGGTAAAAGTAATCGTGCTGAAGAACGTAGTAATACCATTTTTTAACTATATCTATGAAAACTTGCTGAGTTATTGAAAAATTTAGAAATAAAATTATTAACTTGAACATCCTGTATATTTTAAACGAGCAACATTTGTATAAGGCATGTTACGCTCAATCCTCATGTTGTAGGCTCTACTATTCGTAGTTTCCAGATTTCCCATTCTTAACGACTCGCCCTCTATATCTTACATTATATTCTGCCTATTTCCAATATTGTGAAAATGTAGATAACTCCAAGTAGTACCCATATCGTACAAGTTCAACCCGCATAATACACTACGTTACAAATTAAAAAAAAAATTAAGTACCCACTTCAATTTTTCCTGTATATTTATTTATACAAATCGCTTAATAAGAACACCTATGTACTTTTTTTCTATCACGTACTGTTTTTTGGGTACGGGAATTGGTAAAAAACTTAAAAAATACACACATTGCTTTATTTAATTATCAATACTTCGATTAAATTAACGACAAAAAATCAAAACTAACGACAAAACTTATTTTGTTTTTTTAATTAGTCCCCAAGCCTGGTGAAATGCGAGGGGAAGGTGGCCGGCGCTTCGTAATACGTATCTATCATGAAAAACTGAAAAATCTCGAATATCCCTAAAACCTTATATAGGAGATATACACAATGACACTCGTATAAAATCGAAAGAAAATCAAATTTTACATCCATTTATGTAAAAATTGCTATATGTATCGTTCAATTTAAAAAAATCAAGTTATCCATGATTTTAGAGTTCGAAAATTACAAAGCCCTATTTAATAATTTTGTAATGTAAACGCAACAATTTTAACATAAAAGACGTGTGCTGCTTCATGACTAAGCTAAAACTGAAAACCGCATCTTTCTAACTTTCGTATTTCCGGCGATATTTCCAAACACCGCAGACATTGCAAATGTCATTTTTTTTCAAAAAACCGTCATGTAATTCGGAAACGGTACAACTTAGCCCCAATGTATGCCTAACGTATTGTTATTTAAATTTAACAAGGAATCCAAAAATACAGTAATATACAGTGTGTTCCATTTAAAATAATAAAGTATCTACTTCCGGTACAACCGGAAGTTCGCCATTACTGAAACTAATTTTAAAATGTGTAGAATATGATTCGAGCCAACATTTATTCCAAACATTTTTTCCAAAAAAGCAATAATAAATCGGCTATGGACCGTTGCATCTTAGGCTGGACACCCGGTATGTATATCAGGTAGAATATTTCAATCTGTCGCTACGAGCACAAAGTGACATGTAAATATGCATATTGTATCTATGAGGGGATAAAATATGAACTCTACCCCCATTGAAAGTCCCAAGATTCAATTAGAGAATAATAATTATAGAATCGGCATAGCTTATCTAATGCCATCAGTGTATACTTCAAAAACAAGACGTGATAGAAACAAAAAACATCCACTGCTTACATATTGTAACTAATTGAAAACCATAATAGTAATCAGTTTTTCAGGTACGAAAATCGTGTCACGCAGTGATATTAATAAGTATATATAGAATATATCTCCTTAATAAATATCTTCTTTTATTTTATTGCACATAGATGGATTTCCTGTTTTATATAATGGTGTTACCATTTTATTCCACTTTTTGCTGTTGTAATATCTTCTAATATAACAAATAACTTTTAGATGTATAGTAGTTTTCCATTAGCTGAAAATATATTTTACGTTACTCACTATTACATTTGCGTTCTATGTCGTTTATAAATATCGGATTATAGAAATAGTAAATACAAAACATCAAAATATATGAAATAAATAAATTCCCGTATCTTATGGTATAAAACAAAACAACTTCCATGTAATTAAATTGCAGCTAACAATCAACATATAACTTATCCAATATTTTGTCTTTTCATTCGGATTATTAGCCACTTTATTGGTTGAACACTTTAGTTTTAAATAAACAAAGGGCATAATAATAATTACCCGTGATCGCACTGTTAAATTCTGCAGATTTTGAATCTACATGAATATGAATGCATATAAATAGGTTCCATGTCGAAATCTGCACAGAATAACTATTTTCACAAGACATTTGAGATGTAAAAATTTGCTATTTTTTCAGAATTTCACCATTAAAAATCACTATTTGTAGATAATCATAAAACGTATCTCCATTCGCGTAAAAATGTTCAATTTGTACCAGGAGCTATAATGTAGTAATATGTATAATATGTGATAATATTTTTCTATCCAATGTTCTTCGACTATTGGCAAAATTCAACATTATGAAACATTACTGTCTTGTAGGGCTTTGTACCAAGCGAATATTGTTGCGATATGAGGTAATTGGAATCCGTTTCATTTAATAAATTTTAAGTTTATTTGTAAATTTACACATTTCGTTTGTAAATGCTGCATTCTCAATTTTTCTACATGTATAAGAATTATACCTCTTTACGGAATGTCTTTTAGGCGCTATAGATTTGCACAGAATCGCACCATTAAATACATAAGAGAAGCGATAAGGTATACAAAACAAAAGATATGTGTGTATCTCTCGGAAACACTTATATAAATTACTCTTTATGCGTTATGTGTTTACATTTATGTCATAATCTTGACTGTTTCCCCTGAAATAATAAAACTTATTTTATTGCTGCTCATTTGAATTTGGATTTGCTTTAGCTTACGAATTTTGCAGTATATGTATTTATTCGATGTACATAGTTTCCATACCACTTAGCTCTTTCTTCTCATGCCAAATTATTCCTCAGACTATTACACTAGAGGCCTTCCACAATCGAATAGTTTTAAAGACAATCACCACGATAATTTTATTGCTATTCCTACCTTCGCATTGTTTCTGAGAAGTTTCGATTTTACGCGAGACATCAATATTTTGAGATGTAATTTATGTCGACGGTTAACAATCGATTCACGAATTACATCTCGTGAAAAAATAACGGTTCCCGTGCGGCATCCCGTACGCTACATGATCATTAAAATGTACTAAATTCCGGATAACTAGCGGAAAATATCTTACATAGTTACATGGGAACCATAGTTGGACATGAGTAAAGAATTCCTCTTTGAGTGTGTAGGTATGCACACTTGTATTTGCACATAATTTTAGAAGCAATTATAGAAAAACACAACGATTAAAGCAAAAATCTTTCAATGCGAGACGGTTGATTGTCAGCAGGTACTTAACACAGTTTTTCTTTATCGGTGTCATGAAGTTCACACGATTTTTTTTTTTAAGTTCGTGACTATGAATCGCATTAAGTATGATATATGATTTAAAATGACGCACCTATAAGCATAGAACGAAATTGACCCAGCTGGACTATCTGGTTTGAATATTGCTTGATAAAATGCAGGATAAGGGATAACATGCAGACACTTGATTTTTGTAGGACTTTTTTGTTTGTTGACTTAAGGAAATTAAAATTAAATAAAACATAAAAAAAGAATACACTAGATTTCGGTATTTGAAAGTTTCTATCTAGACATTCAACAACATGTAACACAAATATGTAAGTTTAACGACTTCTCCACTCATAATTTCGAAAACAACTGGTAACGTGTAACGTGTGTTGAAACAGTCTGGTATTCCCGCGTTGCTATTTAAGACATCGTATCATCAACATAAAAACCTAAATTGCCCTGCTAACCCTTTGAATTTATACTTAATTGGCGAATTTACTCGACCCGTTCTACCGCACATCGTCCTTCTCATATCTTCGGCTTCTCATACTTCTTATTCGGATAGCGTCTTATTCAGCAGATAAACGACATTTTACCGAAGCATTGCCTTCTAGGAAACGGTAAGTGCATGGACCATGCGTTTCGCAAAAAACAGCGTCATCCACACAAAAACGTATAAGATCACAATCCAAAACAGTCAGTTCACTTGAGGTCGCATCGTCTTAAGTTTTGGCTTTCTTTTTCGTTGCGGATTTTCCAGAAGCAGCACCCAGTCATATCGGACAAACGTGTCTATGGATGAGTACGTCTACAGGTATCTGCAATGTGTCGCCTTATATTGAAAACTGATGTATATGCACAGTGTATACCATTTTTTTTAATGGGGACGCTATCGCTATCTCAGAAAATGTAAAAGATAAAAATTAAATGTATTCCGTATTGTTTCGAAAATGTACGAAAAACCCAAAGATCCGTTATTCCTCTTTTTAAGACGGAGCGCCTTGGGTTTTGAAGGGTTTGTATTGTTATAAGCTAACTGTAAGCTATAAGGTACGGGTATTAAATTGAACGTTTACGAAACCAGCGTTTTAGCAATACGTAAACTGAGAAAAAAAATATTTCCCGCATATTTCTTAAGCAAACAATTTATTTCATACAAAGCAGTAGTAAATTTACGTCAAAATTGTATTACTGAAATCATCACGTCATGAGTTCTAAACAAATAATAGGAAAGTTTTCTGACCAATAGTAGCAAACACGTTAAATATATTCTACGAGTACAAAAATTGCCGTAAAGATGGCAGTTCTCCTATTTCATTACACTAACTCTCTATATTCGATATAAGTTTTCTATAGGGCAGATATAGCTATCAAATATTATTATATATATATATATATATATATATATATATATATATATATATAATATATATATATTCTTGTAAACTGTTACCGATGTGAAGGGGCAGCGGGCAATTGGGCTGCAATAGCTTTGACTGTCCTTTTGGTCAATTTGTTAACACCTGTAATTTCATATTTACGGAAAATCTGTGAGGGCGAAACCATACCGTGGACAACAACTGGAGTCTTTATATAATATGCTTAATGAAATAATTTAGTTTGGTCAAATAAACAAATTATTAAACTAAAAATATCCTTTATTAATTACAAATAATTTCTTACAATCAAATAAATATTTATCTGAATATTGCAGAGTTATGCAACTAAATATGCTCTACGATTCTAAACAAAGAGACTTTGCCACTGATATCGATTATCTATTCATAAGGAAGAATTATTATAGCTAAATAATTTAGTTTCAAATAATTCTTTTCTTAGGACATAATAAATATTTATTTGCTACTATTTGAAAGAATAATTTGTTTGGATTAATGCATATTTATTGACGACTAAGAATTTTTTTCTCTCAGTGTACTTACGTATCAGGACCACCACCAACCTCAAATGCAAACAAATAATGTTCTTTCCATTCAGATTTATTAATATCTATAGCGTTGACACGGCTACTACAGAATTTATTAATAAAATAATTTTAGCTCTTGACAATAAAAAATGTATATGCGGACTATTTATTGACATGACCAAAGCCTTTAATTTCATTAATTGCTCGTTACTCTTGAATAAAATAGAAAGGTATGGAGTTAGAGATGTTGCACTTGAACTGTTTTCATCGTATTTAAGTAATAGAGTACAGATAGTAAGGTTGGACGGTGGGATCACGTCCGAAGTCCGTTGTGTAACCGCTGGAGTTTCTCAAGGTTCCATTCCTGGCCCAACAGCTTTTATTGTGTTTATAAATGATTTGCATATGTTCTTAAAACATAAAATGGTGGACCTGTTCTGCTACGCAAATGATTCCAATATTTTCGTGTCAGGTTCAACTTTGGAGGAAACTATGGGTTTGACTACAAATGTTTTATAAAAGTTTAGAATAAATGCTGATAAGTCAGTAGCTATAATTTTATCCTGATCGAGTAAACAATAACAATTGTTGGGCCTGATGGTGAATTCTGGGTTGAGTGGACCGAGCATACAAATCGCATACGCTTAGCTCGCTGCTGTTATGCTATAAAAACTATTAAACAGCACATGACTTCGGATGTGGTTGGCACATTACACTTTGCTTGTTGTCAGTGTTATTTAAAATTTGATGTGATACATTGGCGGAGTACGAGTGACTAGTTGAGCGCATTTAGGCTGTAGATGCGTTCGATTAATTAATTGTTGCGGGGCTCGGATGACGCGACTCGTGTAGAGCCTTATTTCTTAATTACACAATATTAAGATTGCTATCATTAAATATATTTCATTCTGTAAAGTTGGGGTGGGCACTTAATGTCCGGGCACTTGAGCTAGGTGCTCATTGTACCACCCGCTGTACATATATATTGCGGAGTTTCGTAAAAGGAAAGCTGTCAACCATATTGGATGTTATTATTATTTTATGTACACAGCTGTTTGTAAGTCCAATATAATTTCGGTTAATTCGCATTAGTAGTCATGGAAATTGAATATATAATTTATGGTCTGGCAACTGTACGATACCCTGGTATCCTAGGTTTCGACTTTACTTGAATGGGGTAGTGACTCAATTCGTTGAAAATAAATGAGTGAAATCCTTGGATGCGGTTGTTGACAAAAAAATCTTCTAAAAAAGCTGTTTTATTTTTCATCAAGAGTAATGAATTAAACCATATTCCTGTAGTATCTGGTATTGAAGGGATCTTCTTTGTAAATTCATGTAATTACCTTCGATCTAAAATATATAGAAAAAATGTTAAGGTTGTTCGACATTATAAGGAATTTGCTGCGTTTATTATACCTGGGTACATTTTCTATAAGGAATCATACATATATCTGCTGTTTCGAATGTAATTATACACTTTGGATGCTGCGAAGGAGGTTTGTACGTAGACTACGGGACTTACCCATCTTAATGCTACAAAAGCACACCGGAAAATAATAATTTCGTGGCAATTTATAATGTTTCATACGTTGAGTGAAGTTACCATCTTTTTGTCTTAATTTATCGTTTATGTTATGACATCCTGTCAATACGTAACACATACTGCACGCACAACATGTAGATACCTATCTATCTATATATCTATAATAACTACATGTTTCGGCCGAAACTGGCCATCTTCAGGCTCTTATAAGGTCAATGAGCCTGAATATGATCAGTTTGGGTCGAAACATTTAGCTATTATAGATATTAATATTAATAAATCTGAATGGAACGAACATTATTTGATTGCATTTAAATATTTATTCATTCAAGTAGGAAACATTCAACATACCACCAATTTGTTTTTTTCTTTAAACATGGCGTCCTACCTATTTTTATTTTCTAATATCTTTTTTTAGTAGTAATTATTTTATCAGTAATTGGAACTACATATGGCTCTGGAAAAATTGGTTGTGTTTTTGCCGTATCAGATATTTATAAGAATTTTGTAGAATAAATCAGTTAATCAATCAAAATTAAACAAAAATTTAGCCGAAAAGTGATTTATTGCTAATTTCTCGCTTATTATCTTTTAATATAAAAATTCTCTGGCAAATTTGTACTTTTTTTCCGAAATCTAGAGAGTTAACTTTAGTCTACCATTCACATATAAAAATATGACGATATCTTATTTCTATTATTATCTTGTTGCTACGTTATTCTATGATTTACAGTTGCTGTTTTAAAATAACAGGGCAAAATTTGTTCTAATTTAATCTTAATTAATTATCTTAATTCTGGATGTCAGTGTGAATTATAAATCAAGTAAAGCTAACATTATGTACGTATTCTAATAGAAATCTCATGCTGCTGTTTTTAAAGTAACAAACGATACATTAAAAAAAACAAAATTTAATAAAAAAAAAGAAGTTGGGAGCAGACCCGAAACATTATCGTTAAGTTTAATATCAGTACCCTATAGGTACATAGCTTATAATAAAGATACCTCTATATTTTCCTGCCGTTTTCAAAACTTAAGGCATTACATAAAAAAGAAGAAAAACGGATTTTTTAATTTTTCTTTTGTTTTTTCCAGAACCATTTGGAATATATTTATTTTTTAATGCATCTCTAAAATAGGTAACTCTTTCCCACTTAACCGATCCCATATCTTTTACATTTTCCTAGATAGAAATAATATCCCTATTAAAAGGTGGTCATGCTATAGAAAGAGGCACCGCACAAAGCCAAACAATATATCCGTTACGTAACACAGCTTGAATCGATCTGATTGCACGGCAGACATTCATTTGAATTCCCGCCATCATTAATTACCATCGGCTGACTGCAATTATTGATGAGGTTTCGTTGGTCGAAAGACGAGTAATCGATATTAGTGACACCTACTGTTAATCCGAGCAACCGCATTAATGCTGCATTGATCCATAAATCAATAAAATTTCTCCATTCCATATTGCAGATGTGGGTACTTCACCAATAGCCCGAATTATTTATCCTAAACGTCAGTATTAGAACAGGGCAGTTTCCAAATACGTTTCAGTTCAGATGTTCAAACTAGAGGTGCGCATTTTGATTTAAAGAATTAAATTTTCATTTGCCGGGTGTGCAAGGGAGGGGACGAACACGGGTTAATACGTGAGAGAGCGCCAAGGAATGTAGAAAAATGTAAAAAAATAACGAGTACAATAAAGATTTGATTTGGAAAATAACAACTTAAAGTTCTAATTTTTATAATGTGCAAAGACAAGGAAAGCAATTTATTATAAATAATAAACAATAATAATCCACCCACTCTATTAGATATTTAGAAAATGTTGATTCTTAGTGCTAGGCTTAATATATATATATGTATCTCTTTATTATATTTACACACAAAAGTACTTGTGTAATTATTTCCCTACTTAAGCAAAAATAAGCAAAAAAAAAAAGAAATATTTTGCTGTTGTTTTAGACTCAACATGTGTAAGTCATAGTGACCAGCAAACTATAGTTCTACGATTTATTTTATTATCCATTAATAATAATTTTATATATATATATATATATAATATAATAATAAATAAACTTATTCATAAAGACTGTCTTATCAAATAGTTACAAAGAAACTGAAGAGAGGATGCTCAAAAACGTTTAAATCAACCTGTGTGAAGTTAGCCCCACATTTATAAAATTTAAAGACAATAATTAGAGTTCCATTTGCCCCCCGACGAGTTCTATAAATTATTTCTATGCTCGAAGGGATTCGAGTGGATATAACAGAGTTCTGCCTCATGAAAGTTGCAGGTGATGTGAAGTTGGCCACTCATTTTTTTAAATAGCGTTTTGACTACTTAAAATGCCAGAACTATTTATAAAACCGATTGAGAAGTCTAGGACTTTTCGGGGGTAACTGGATCTCTGTTTTCTCTCAATCTTACAAATGTGGGGCTAAGTTCAACAGGTTTTAAATCATGTAATGAATAGATTTTCCTGTCCAGCTGGGGTGGTAACTTGTTTACAGGATTGATGTATAGTTAAGTGCTATATCCAGCGCCAAATGGTAGAAATCCTCAACAATATTGGAAGTATTGGAAGTAAGAACATAAGTCCCAAAGAAACACAAAGTACATTGGAACAATACAAACATGCAAATTCGTGGAAAAAATCTTTACTGTGGGATACTATGCAGCTGTAAAGATGTATTTGATTTTAAATAAATTATACAAGATATTTAAGTTTGTGCCCTATATACTCAGCAGTATCATGTTAGGAAGGGACTTGTATGAAGTATGCGTTTTTCTGTTTAAATATACACGTGTGGTTTTCGATAGAGGATGCAATTCCATATCACATGGTGTAAAAATATACAGGGCGTTCCATTTGAGAAAAATACTTTAGTACTAAGAAGCTACCCCAAATCAACCCTAGATTATGGAACACCTGTATAAGTGTGCTTACTTTTTATTCCCTGGTTAAATGGTAGAGGACGCATACCCTCCGCAATCAACATAAAAACTCTCTTCTAATCTTTTACTGTATAACCGTTATACGCATTTACAGCATCATATTTTTTTGACCTTTTTTTTACGAAAAACCAAAATAACTCCATAATAACGGTAACCGATAGGTAAGTAGATGTTTTATAAAATTGGCTTTAAAATGCTTGGTAGAACCTAGAAATGCACTACAAAATATGGGTTTCTATTTAAAATATCAAAGTTGGCCATGACTTTCGATGTAACCAGAAGTGCGACATAGATGCAGTTGTTTTTTTCTAAAGAGATCATAGCCAACTATGCTTAACCCGAAAGTTTCAAAATCGAGATATCATTGTAAAGCCAAAAACTTTTAATGGACAGGTTCCTTGAATCAACCTATATATAGAATTACATACATATAAAAAATTCAAAGTAAATGAAGGGGTGCTTTACCCCTTATCAACTCTGAAGATATAAAAATTCAATCAAACTTAATTTTGAAACAGAGTAATTTCAGATATTTAAATTCATAAATATTTCTTGATTTTAAATGGAGTATTTGGAATATATTTAATTGGCAATAATGAAATTTGCAATAAAACCACTTAACAGTGTGTAACAGCGACCTAACATAAAATGTCATCCCTTTCATAATATCTATGGCATTATGAGTACCGGATTATTTTGAAGACCTTTAAGGTTATCTATCACATTTAGACATGTTGATTCCAGACCTCTTTTTAAAGTAGCAGTAAATCAAGTCTCACAATGCACAACTCTGTATTCATATAGTTTTCAAGTTTTAATCACAGTCGTAATTATTCGATCTCTTTTCCGAGAAGTTGTATGCGTGGCATTAACTTTGAACAATGTTTGAGTAAATGGCCGCTTTTTCAATCGTTTTGGATTCGTGGAAGGAACAAGATAAAGTTGCTAATACGAAAAATAGCCTTCAATAATAATTCGTATACGAGAGCGATATGAATACATACAATGAAACATTTTTTGTGCTATATTCATTACGAGACCGTTTATTCAAATGCTAACGAACCATAGTATCTATTTAATATTTTTTGATTCTTTATTGATGGTATTTTTTTTTTCTTCTTTGTTCGGAATCGAACACATACAACACCAATCACAAAGACAACTTTGATTATATTTATTGATATTAAAACCGCATTATTCGGATATTAATGTAACTAAAGTAATGTAATTAAACTGTATACATACAAAGTCTGCAGAATGCTATTAAATACTTTTTCTACAATAAAGCTAGTTTGTTATAATAATTGCAAGCCCTAACAAATTTTATGCCAAATTAAAAAAGATATTATTAAAGATATATTAAAGATATATATTGTTTTTATTGTCAAAATTTTGAAAGGATTATTTTGTATGTTCTTTATCTCAACTAAATTTGATTAATATTATGTCACTATGATATGCCTCTTTATACAAACTGCTCCATCGAACTGCCCGATTGAACTGTCTCCATTAGAATTTTTTCGGAACTTCTAAAAGAAATACGATTTTGAAACTTGCAAGGTAGTAATGGTTGGCTATGCTCTATTTAAGGAAAATACTTTCAACCTCATAGCAATTGATATACAGGATGTTAAAGCGTATATAGTATATTTAAGTAGTTTACAAGTGGAGTTTAAATGCTAACGCGGCAGGTACTATATATACAGGGCCGCTATAGAACAGACAACGTTATGCGTGTGTGCGATATGGCCACACGCCTGTAAGATTAAGAAAACCATCGGGACGCAGAGATTGTTAATGGTCAAAACCGCATACGCGTATTCATCTATTTCGGCAAATGCGGCGTGCGTTATTTCGGGTATATTACTAGCACATATACGCTTGAGGAAACTTAAATTTCTTAGCGACGCGAATAAAATAGAGTTTAAGGGTTTAATTACGGTGACGGGAGTTAGATTAGTACTGGGCGATTTAGAAAGGCGAGTAGATTGGATCCCTTGGAATTAAAAAGTATTACATATAACAAATTCATATAGACACTTTTGGAGAAGATTTAGAAATTTTTATGGATAGGTCGAAAGGTGACAGAGGTAGAGGAGCGGCTTCTGTTGTTTATAATGGGGATGTTTAATTAATAGCGAATCGCAATAATTTTAAAACATATTTACTGATCTGGGATGGTTAATGATGCGATGGGGTAAATACAGCAAGGCATGTTTAGCCGTGACGCAAAGCAAATTAGGAATTGATATTAGGAATTGCTAAATAACCAACTGCTTCAGTTATTGTCGTTATTAAATTCTCCATGAGCGTAAAATAAATGTGATGTATTATTTGTATAAGTAACCTTCAATATTTTCCTTACTTTTGATTTAAAAAAAAAGTGGAACATGGGGTGGAACTCTGTACAATTGATATTGCTTTGCTTTGCTTTAATATGGTGACCCGAACGTATTTCCGATGTTTAAAATCATAGCGACCCATGCATGCTGTCGCTATCGAATATCAACATACTTATCTTTGTCTTGTTTAAACAAGGTAGCTGTATTTATATCCGAAACAACTTGCATGCACGTTGGAATTACTTCAAGATTATCTGTTAAAGCTCACCCGCACACTAAAAAATTTAGGTAGTTTTTCTTGGTAAAAATCACTTTTCTGGATAATTTTCTACATTCAATGGGGGTATATGTACAAATTACGTAAATATTAATGATTAAATCTGTTCCTTAGAAAAAATCTTTAATATTGTAATATTACTAAGAAAAATAGTAATATCTTTCAAGAAAACTTAACATTTCTTATAATTTGGAAAATTATAGTTAAAAATAATGCTTTTATTTAAATAAATTACCGTAACAGCAAAACACACTTTCTCGATATATGATATCATATAGTACTTACAATTTTTTGAAAGAAACTATTTATTTTATACAAAATCGGTACAGTTACAGATAAAGTAGTACTAGGTTTACGTCAAAATTGTATTACAAAATTCTAAATCGTCACATCATGATGTTCTAAACGTATAATCGCAAAGTTTTCTGGCCTATAGTAACAAATACGTTAAACATATTCTGCAAGTTCAGAAATTGCCGTGAAGATGGCAGTTCTCTTATTCCATTATACTAACTTTCCATACTCGATATAAGTTTTCTATGTGGCAGATATAGTTATCAAATATTTATCTATTACTTGCCAGATAAATATTTCTTAGGAACTGTTATCACAACAGTTGCTCGATTGCATGCGTTGGCGAATTTGCCGCGAATTAACCGCCAATGTGGAAAGGCAACGAGTAACTGACGTGCAGTGATTTTGGGTAAACATTAGAAATTTTTATATTTTGTTTGCCTTTGATGCATTAAATTCTAATTAAATACACTCTACCAGGGCATTGTCATTTCGACGACATTTTTCTTTTTGTTAGCAAAAAAAAAAACATGAATACTGAACTTTTCTTTGTAATTCTACTTTTAAACAAGTAAAACTTCTGTGGAAATTATCACTACTTTAGAAATTTTATTTATGAGTATTTCAGACTACATGAAAAAAACTTTCGAAAAATTACTTATAGTTAGAAATATTACTTCTAAAAATAAAATACCTTCTACGGTTTTAGGGGCACAGAATTGCCCTAAAATCGTACCGGAATTTTACTACAGAATTTTTTTAGTGTACTAGTAAAAAAAGTATCTATCACCTTACGAAATATTCAGCAGAATTGCAAATATCTCAATAGGAAAGGCATCAATACAAATTGTACCTGCCATTCTATTTGAAATAAGAACGTTTAATAATAAACACTCTGTATATCAAAAGTTATATTATATTTTCTTTAAATATATCATAGTCGCCCATGACTACTGAGCGATTTTCAAAATCATATTTTCACTAGAAATTTCAAAAATTTTCTTGGGCCTGTAGTATATGAAAGACCATAGTGCCACCCTGATTGAAATCATATGTGAATGTTGTTGAAACATCATTACATTCATATAGAAATTTCTAATATTGCAAATTAATGAGAATATTTGTTGGAAAAATATACCTCTCAAGACCTGTACATCGTTAATATACGTACTCATTGTCTGTCCTGACTCCTTTGGTAATTAAGCGGTTACGAAGAGAAGAAACGAAATGAGACCAGCAACACAAAACGCCATCGCATTACCATCACAATTACGCAGATTATTAAATTACTTCCACCTCTCCGTGGGATCCGCACACAACCAGGGGCAATGACAGACCTTCCGCGGCCTTGGCGCGATCTCCAGTTCGTCATCAAAACGATGATATTGTTTACCGTGGAGTCATTTGCCGTGCTGATTCACGCTCACCTGCGTCTTGTCGTTTATTTGCATTGGCATAACAGCAGCCAAGCAGGCATTAGTCGACACGACATTATTATTGTTATTATGAATAATTTTATATTGCCATTTAGATTTTTCGTTTATTTTCCGTGATATTTTAGTGCTTGCCCTCATTTTAAGCGATACTATGATAATGAATATTTACTTCATTCCATTTGTCTGAATCACTTAAAATCGCTATGAGAAGTTATGTCAATATTAGGGTAAAAAATTATTGAAGGATTCCATTTTCAAATGTTGTTGATTTTGCTATTCAATCTAAACTAAAATGTCTCAGTTCAATTAGTTTAAAGGACACCTTTCATTAGAAAAAGTACGTACTTGAAGTAGAAAATGACAAATTTTGGAATGAATGGGCGAATTTTGTAGTAGTGATTTACCAGAATTTTTTTCGATTGTAGCGGATGGACAATTTTATCTCTTAGATGTCACGCATAAAGAACTTATGCGCTCAAAGAGGAAAACGGTTTTAATCTGAATGCTGATAAGATTATTTTTGTGGTGTTAGTGTCCGATAGAATCTGTAAGTTTTTATCCAAGGTTAACTAAAAAACCATCATTGAAAGTTATCACAGAAACCAAATTAAAAGACCTTATTAGAATATGAAATAATAACTTAAGATCTATGTAATATCCAGAATAGATACACACATTGCCTCCACTATCAATAGCACTGACATACAAAATAAAATCTCATTATGTTATATGAACTAAAATAGGTAATTATAAATTGTGTTCTAGCTCGTGTGTTTTAAGGCCCCAGCAATGAACCTCTAACACATCTTCTTCTTTGTAGAGCAATTCGGTTTGGCTGATATCTTAGAAAATCTCTCACCGTGTTCCTCTACAAAGATTGTCTGCAAATGTTGCCACTGTGGTTTTTCCAGTAGTTTATCAACCAACTGTTTTATTCTGTTCAACTCTTTTCTTATTATTCCGAAGAAAGTTCGTTGACATGCTTTAGGAGGACAGCCAAGTACGAATCTTCTCTTTCGCCTAAAAGCATCATAGAAACTGCCATATCTAACTGGTTCCCTGATTAATGGCGCAAATATTTGCTTTTTTTATTTTAGCTACTACTACTTTTTAAATAAAGAAAAGCTTTCATTGCTTGCGCGAAATAATTTATCAATTCCAGTTTGTTGTGAAGAGATGGCAACAGAAGTTTATTATAATTCTTCTTTTCTGTCGTCAATTATAAATTTTAGCCTTGAAGCTAAATAATATTTAGTTGCACTCACACTATTGGACAAAGGAAATTGCGTAGCTACAGAAGCAGTAGTTTATGGTAACCCCATGTTGTGGCACCATGTGAGTTTATTGAGAAATTTAGAAACATCAACACTGCAGATAATGAGCCGCTCACTACCTCTTTCAGCTAACGATATTCCCAAGGCATGTTCTGATCTCATTACTACGTGGCTCTTATTTATTTAAGAAATTTTCAGGGGTTGTCTCTGACTTCTAGAGGGAAATAGAACAGCTGTGTGCGATTTTTGAACATCAACAATTTATGTACTTACTTTTACTAGGAGTTCCTCTGCCGAATGTAGTGATCAAGTTCCAGTCAGTCTCAGTCTCGGCCGAAAATGAATGAAGTTCAACTGGATCTTATGTTCTTATGTACCCATTAAACACTTCCTTTGTGATTGACTCTTCCACTGTCGTTCGTGTGCCCACGTTGAGGGTATGCTTTAAACAGGATGGTAAGTTTCTTCACAGCACTGGAGTTAGAAACGCGCTACAACCTATTTTTCTCACGCAGTTGGTTGGCATGCTTTTCTCCCTCTTCGCTTCTGCATTGCGAATGAGGTTTCTTGCTTCTTCCTCTCACTTCTTCCGGTGCAGCCCTTGATTAAGATATCGCAGACATCATTTGTATCCTGCTACCCAACCTTCAAGTTGTTCCAATTCAGGTAGCGAGATTGAAATGTTTTGCTTTTTCTTCGGATGAGACCGCAGATGCTCCTTCTTTCGTACTTTCTTTGTTCTCATTCTCACTTTGAAAGGTGAAGACCTTTTATGGATACTAAATCTGAATGATCCTCTATCCAGCTACGCACGTCATCGGCTTAATCTACCGTCTTAAGATTCAGGTTTTCATTAATATTGTCTCCTCTCAGTCTGTGCAATTAAGCCTAGATATTCTTTCGAGATATGGTTTAGCAGTTGGGTTCTTGGTAACAAAACTTACAAACTTGCATCGTTACAACCCCATGAAATCTTTGCCACGACACGACAGCTCGGGCAAGAGGAGAATGGTTCACAGCAACAAGCTTGAATGATCTCTTCTTCCTTCGCTAGCAAAGAAACCATGTATAGCTGCCCCTAATCATCTGTATGATCTAAAGGTAAGATGATCGTTTCCCTATCCACCTTCTGAAGACGCACTTGATAGGTTCTCCCAATGCTCAGAAAATTATTTATTAAATTTTATGTTTTTTTTTTTTTTTTAATTAAAACTTGATAACAATACAATAATAATATTTAATATAGATATAGAGTCCGTTGGAATAGAAAATGGTACATATGGTCACCAAAACCTGCGCAAAGCCTGACCTCAATTATGCCCGCTGCCGGCTACCACTGCCTGTTACCTAGCAACGAGGCATCGACTACCAATATTCGTTCATTGCGCATGTGACGTCATGTACCATTCTCTATTGCAACGGACTCTAATTACATTTTTAATGTTAGTATTATATTAATATTCCGTAAGTGTGGACTCTAAACTGATTTGGGACCGCGTAAGCGTCCTGAATGAGGTGGATATTCAAAGAAAATAACATTGGCGTGAGAGGAAATGAGGTGGCGGACGAGCGGTCCATGTGGAGTTCGTCAAGGTTATTTGTTGGAGCTGACTCTTCTTTCGGCCCTACCAAATTGCAAATTAAAACACACATCAATGAATGGATACATAATCAGCACAGAGTGTGAGTGACAGCAAAAATCACCCAGACAGATATTATGAGTTGGCCTTAATATTAACAGTTTTACAAAAATTGCTGGCAATAAAAGTTTTACATTAAAAAAAAACTTAATGAAAGACCTTTTGCTTTTCTGTATAGTTTTTAATATGTTGGGATGTCCTGATTGAAACATTTTAACATTTTCCCTTTCTATTTTGGATAAATTGACTATTGTCACAATGTCATTATGAAAATTAATTGTTGATATCATTCAGTAGATTATTTAAAACAAAAAGGGAAAAAAATATATGAATAAAGCAAAAGAATTGATGAAAATAATTGTAATTATTGAAACGTTACCAATTAAAAGGAAATAATATGTTCCATTAAGTTTTGTTAAATTTAAAGCGTATAAAAATAATAATACGTTCCATTAAGTTTAATTTAAAGCCCTTATTGCCACGAATTTTTGTAAAAACCGTTTGGGAGATTGTGTCCATATTATTTTCAGAACATTCTGCAATAAATAACTTTAACGGTATTATAATTTTCCAATTACTAACTAGGATCTTACTAACTTTGGATTAGGTTTAGTTTCTGGCTCAGATAAATATTAAATAGTTTTTAATAAGTTGTGTTTTACTACTGGATCAGTAGTTTCAATATCTGTACGTTACCGAAACAAATAATTAATGGTCACCTCATTTTATGTGATGCAATTAATTTTTCATTTTAATTACCCAATGTATATCAACAAATACTTAATTCGAGCAATTTTTCATAGCTGAAAGGGGTGCAGTGAAGGGGCTGGCAATTTCATTAAATTTTAGATCTAGGCTTCTTAGTTTATATCACTTGCGTTGCTGATGACTTTGGTTCAGGACATTGTGCAAACGAATACATATTTTTGATACTTAGACTACTCTAGTGTTTGGTGCTCGCCTAAGATAAGTCCACAATTTCAAGCATCAGTTAAAGGAGAATTATATAATAGTCACTTCGCAAAACATCTAGAGATATCTATTGAATATTTACCTCAACTATATCACTGGTAGTTGAGGTAAATATTCAATAGATATCTCTAGATGTTTTGCGAAGTGACTATTATATAATTCTCCAAATTTTTAGATTGTTACAAGCGGTATCTAGATTGATAGTAGTCTGATAGTAGGATGAATTAGTTAGTTATTATTGAAAAATTGCTGGATTGTTGAATTTTTCTAAAGTTGAATATAATTATAAGAAATTTACGGTGAGGAATATACCATATATACCTTGCTGCCTATATCTTTCAATTTCTTTTATGATTAATTAATTATTGTATTGTACTTTTTGTTGTTAAAAAAAGTACGCTACACCTGCTGAGTCGTTTAGGTATGTATGCACATATGTAGAGACATTCTACAACCCATTTATCCATAATAGTCGCTCCGTCGGACAGCCTGCGAGCATTATAAATATATCGTTAAATAATCGTCTACATGTTTGAATAACTGACACATTTGTTGTGAGTTGTGTATCTGGCAAGCTTACGAGTCGCGAATAATTATATTCGTGCAGTGTATATACATACTACATCCGTTCGTCTATAAATATATAGAAGAAAAAGCTTTCGTTCGCCTGTTGAGTTCGCCGACGACTGTGCTTTAGCGCGAATTTACATAAACGAACAAAGTGAATATTACTATTCCTGACTGTACAATCGTTGGCGAGAAATTATCGCGCCTATTTATTATCGATTTGTTGGGGAGTTTACGACGCTGATTAAGTCGTGTGTATATCATGCGGAGGCCAATTGATTGTTCCATCAGCATCTGTCTTTCCGGTTACACTCGTTCATCGTATCTCGTTAATAATTTACTTTAAAAACAAACAAAAAATGCAAAATGTTACGTTTTCTGTTTTCAATGTGTATGCGCGTAATCAATCACGATAATAGTAGTATTTTATTTTCTTGTATAACTTACAAAAATGGTCAAAATAATAAAAAGTGTCCAGTAGCAATAATTACAACGGTCAATACGTAAATATACATAGATAAATAGAAGTAAATAAAGTAAGTGTGTATTACAAACAAAATATGAAAGACAAACAAACCTAAAAAATATTAATTAATTAACAATTAATTTAAAACTAAGAAGAGAATAACCAATTAGATTAGTAGGAACGAAAACACACTAAAAAACATTTTCTATTGCTACTGACGTCTATGTTCTCTAGCAGCTTTATTAGATGGCATTTTCTTTATTTTAGAGAATTTATTAGATCCGAGTAAATAAATGTGCTCAAATAATTAGCAATTTTAAAAAAACGTAAACAAAATGCAACATAACTTAAGAAAAGATCAAGTTAATAAATTTTAAATTAATATTAAAATCATTTAAGTTATAATAATAACAATAGTTCTTTATTGTCCAACAGACGCATCCAATTACAGGACAATAGATATAATTAAGTTATGCAGTTGATTAATAAAAAAAATTTTTGAAATTGATTAATAAAAATTTAAAAGCAAGAAAAATATTAGTTTTAATTAATTATAGTTATGGATAATTTAAAATTTCAGTTGAAGAAAAAATATGTTTCAAGTGTTAAGCTTTTGTGTACAGTCGATTTTGTATATATTAGTAAAATACTATTAAAATTTTATTTTTGTTTGATATTCATTAACACATTCCGCTAAACCAAGAAAACACAAACAATATAAGGATAAACCTAACGGAAAAGAAAATAAATCGAAATAAGTAATTAAATATAATAAATTACTTTCTTGGAATTTTGCTGATATCAACGAAATTTATTTGCCAATAAATGTTGTCACTCTCAAATTAAAACATGTACATTTGTAATTGAGTTTTCTATCTTTAACGATGCAAAAGTTCTTCAACGCAGAATTTTTTTGAGATATTCAGAAAATAATCTCCTTCGTACACGAAACTTACTTCTCAGTAAACACAGATTTCGATGAAATTCAGACCAAAAGAGTATCATTGTAAAAGAAAATGCCAATTTTGTGGTAGAACCCTGTCCAAAAATTGATACTATGTACACTCATAATGTTGAAGACTTTGATTGATCTATGTAGATAATGTTCAATCGCAATAAGTCAAGTCGCCCCATGAGACTGGAAATACATAACCTGCTTGATATGAATTAACTAATTATTATTGCGAATTATATTTACTGACGATCCATATTAACACAAAAATGCGTAATAAAATATGCTGTTCTTGTCACGTATACCAAAGACCATTAGGCATATATTTGTAAGATGTAGTTGCAAAATTATATAGTGAATTTACTCTATAAGATACACTCCGGCCATACTTTAGCAGTAAAGAGTCAAAAATCTATGAAAGATGTGTAATCTTTACACGCTACAACACAGTAGTTAAGCCAAATTTATCATTGGTATAATAAGTGGGTTAGTAACTTGTGCAAGACACCTACTAATCTAATTTAAATGCCATAGGAATGCATTTGCACCAGCGTTTGTACTAATAACGGAGACAGAGAAGCAACTCGCCATGAGCTTGTGCTGACTTAATATTTTGTGTTGCCTTCTACGAACTTGTATTAATTTCTACGAACAAACATCCTACTACGCTTATTTAAGCTATACCTCTGGACAGTATATAGCGCCAGCATTGAGAAAGCTATATGTTATTACGGCACTGGAATGTCAGGCAAAATTACAATCTATCTTAACTACATATCGTTTAATGGCCGTTTCTCCTGCAATAAACTCTGCTATGAACATACAGCTTTTCTTTTACATCGCAGTCTTCAAGCACAAACTCATCTCTACAGGCACCGTCCATTAGTAGCCCTGATTTTAAAGACGTTGAATGTAGAAGTATCGGCATTGATAATGATTATCAAGGTGTTCCAAATTTTGTGGATCTTATCTTACATTTGGGAAAACCATTAAGCCAATATTAGTTGAAAAAGTTATCCCTGGAAAACAATTAATTTACTTCCAACTGAGTAAATTCCTTCACAACGAAAAATACTGTTTCCAAATTAGATGGGCGACGTTGAAGATCTGCATTAGATTCTGGATCCGCAAGATATGCTATAATGTTCTATAGATGTTTCCGGTTGCTACAAGATTTAATGAAGTTTTAAGTATATCAGATTTCTGTATGAGAGGTGAAACCATTTCAAGCAGTTTGTCGAATATTTAAGGTGTTAATCAAAGGCACAACTTAACTATTTCAGGATCCTTCACAGCAAGCTTCTTTAGAAAAATTACAGCTGATGCTCCACCTTTCTTCTGCTGATCCATTCCCGGATCCATAATCCTTTCGGGCAAAAAAATTTTCTCTTTCAATCTCCTCAATAAGTTTTTCAATCGCATTCTCGATAAGGCCTCTATATATTCCTATACATGTTTCCTCACTTTTGTGATATTCTGGGACGACTTCTGTGAACTTTAAAACAATTCATAAGTACTTATTACTTCATGTAAAAAAAAAATGTAATCACATATTGTTTTGTACCTGTTCCAAGGTTAGCTATTGGTACAATCTACTAAACTTAGTAACTATATCAAACTAAATTTAGCTTTTTATATAATTTATATGCCAATTCTGCAGACGGATGTTTAATTTCACCATTATTTTTGGTATTAAAGGTTTCCACGAATATATTTGGACCTCGAGTTCAGTCACTGCTTAGTCCCATAGATGTAATATTTCTTCTTCAACGTCTAATAAGTTGGCTTCAAACCTTTAAAAACCTGGTGACAATGTTTTTTTTACCAAAGAAATTATTCATTATATCATAGGTAAGTTGTTATATAATTTAGCATCCCAATAATCCAATTATTTAAGATTAAGAAGAGTGTTTTACAGTTGATTAAATTCTAATTGTATAGGATTCTGAGCGCCCTTTTTTTCATTAGAAATATTTTATGCGCCTTCATAGAACTTGAGGGAATAGAATTTTTCGAGAATTCTGAATGACTCATGAGTTTTCGCTATACTAGAGGCGTATAATGCAAAGCATGTTTCAATCCATCGAATTATGTGAAAGATATTTGTATAAGAAAATGGCCCGATGAAACTCCATATTGGATACTGCGGAACTCCAAATTGGATACACCCTCAATTCGGTCGAGAGCCACTCTAGCATGTCAATAGTATTCTGTTGCTAAGGGAAGAATTCATTAAGTGGAACATTGAATGACTCACTAACAATAAGGCCTTCGTCAAATCTAGCATTCCAGTCATTGTGGTAAACATTGTGAAATCTAAACTGTGGATTTGCAAAGTCCTGCTATGGAATGCATTTGTCCGTATCCATGTTGTTTGATGATGAATAATAATGATAACAATCGCCGTCAAAATAACTTTATTTATGGTTGAAACACTTATTGGGCAATTTAGTTTTATACATCTTCTTAAATATTGGCGATATTTTATGTGTTTTCAATATATATAGAAAGACAACACATTAATTACAAAACCACAATATTAATGAGTGAAAATCATAAAATATAGATTAGTGTGAATTTTCAATTGAATATTTCTGTAATTCTATGCAGGTGTTCAACTTACCTAAGTAAAGAAACCGATTCTGCTAAAATACTTAACACTCAGCATTAACAATATTTACACTACTCACCTTAGAAAAAGTTATATGTAACGAATGTTCTTCTCAACGTGAAAAAAAAAGGTGGACGTGCATACGTACAGGCTGGTACGAGGCTTAATAATATTTTGTTGACATTGCGCTGTCCATCTGGTGTTATGAAATGCCAGAAACTGTTTACAAATATGTCATTGACTGCGAACTTAGCTCTTCTATTCATATTTGTATAGTGCAAGTGTTAATACCAGACATTGCTTGATTATACAAGCGGTCGACGATATAATTTGACCGAGGCCCAAGAACGTAAACTAAAGGAATTATAATCGGATTGGTACCGTTTCGAATACCTTCTGAATGGAATTTGTGTAACACCCAGGGCACATACAGACACGTGTTTTGGTGTATGTATTTAAGGAAAGGGAAATTTTAAATAAATATTGCACAGGTGCATTCGTTAAATAAGTACAGTGAGACCTCTTCTAATGAACACCTCTCTTCAGTAGATACCCACCTTGTGGAAAATTTTCAAATGTACCAGTAGCGAACAATAGAAAATCGATGCATTGAAGCACCCTCACAATGAACATTTCCTCTAACGAATGTGGATAGCCTAATTTGCGCCATTAAGATATAAATTTACCATTCCTAAAAGCACACTTAGCGAACGTTGAAAATAAAGGAATTGAAGGAATGTTGTACCATCACACAAACTAAACCGAATTCCCAAAAAATTATCTGAAAACCAGTTATGGTAATAATTAGCGCGCCATCTGTAATAGGATACGAATAGGACCGCTCCTGAGAATGTCGTCGCTCAAAATTAATTGCCATCCCCTAACCAATCTTCAAGCAGTATTAAAAAACCTTAATTTCATACACTTTCTTCAGCAATATTTTAAAAGCATATTGGCTTGCAATGCTTGTTATTGATCCTAAAACAAACAATACTTCCAAGGGCTGGCTACAGAAATATGATAAATTGCTTGTTTTGTTACATTTTCTTTTTCTTAAACCATTGTTTATGTAATAGTCGACTGAGTTCCAAAATTATGACAAATACAGAGTGATAATTGTGTAATGCCATACATGTGATCTGCATGTCTAAATAGAGGCAAATAATTTACAGTATATATTATAGAAACCAAAGGACCCAAAGTGGATCACTATACTTCGGCCAAAATGAGCGTTTTAAAAAAACGTTGGATTCATTTCACATGGATGATAAAAAAAGATCCAGTGTAAGCGATCAGTAATATGCAATAAAATGTAAATGGCATACAGTCTAGATATAGATATAGATTATTGCCATAAACAGTGCATTTGTACATTAATAACTAAAAAAAATATAATAAACAAAAAAAAACCGTACTATAGTAGCAGTCAAAATTTTGATTACTAATTCGGCAAATAATAAAAGGGCGTTAGGAACATATCTTTCAATATGCGTCGAAAGTAGTTAAGTAGGAATTTTAATATAAACAAGGCAATTTATTGAAAATGAAAAGCATGAAGTGGAGAGAATTTTACAGAGAGAGATACAGTTTCGGAATAATACTATTACCTAGAGTGTTGTAAGATGAATGCGTTGATAGTATCTGCTTCTATTTATAGGTTATCTGTTCTATATTTATATATCCTATTCGGATAGATAAGTTACGAATGAAGAAAATGCATCAGCAGAATATATTGACTACGGTGCTCCACAAGGACCATTCTCGCACCGCCTACCTTTTTAATATAGTCAACGATCTTCGACAAACTAAGCGAGCAGAAATATGTTTGCATGCGGATGACACCTCGCTCTTGGTACGAACGCCGACACAAAGATTTACATAAAAGCTACTGCCAGCGCGAGCAAACTGTGTTCGCGGCAAAAATTAAAAATAAACCTAACTTAAAACACAACCCTAAAAACTTTAATAAGTTAAATAGCTGCAGCTTCGGAGCCAAAATTTCTGGAAATTACTTTGGACGCCAATATGAGTGGAATCGCCATATCGATCATTGTCGGGCAGCTTTCTGAGCTCTGTATGCCGTGGGCAATTAAGCATGTTGCTACCCATGAGGCGCCAAGGCGGCATATTTCTCACATTCAACTCCGCTTACTGGCAGTGGCCATACTATTTTGGCGAGAGTGGCGACGGATGCGTGTAGGATATTCGTGCTGAAGAAGAAGGATATTAGGTTCTATACATTTAACTAGCTAATGGGTTCAACATGTCTCGCAAGGCTGATTTTCATGCACTAGTGTTTTATTTAAATCATTACTCACAAGAAGCCTAGTTATCTCTATCGAAAGATTTACTTTCAGAGCGGACGTTCATACAATAAATATTAGATTTAGAGGACTGCTCACACCCGCCCGCCACCATTCGAAATGTTCAAAAGGTCTTTTCTTACAATGTCGTTATAAACGGTGTCCAACTGATCTGCGTTTGTGCTCCGATTCTTCGCCTGTCGACTACAAAATATTATTGTGATGTAGTGGCTATAATTAAATTTGAATTCTATATAGAATACCCTCATATTTGTATTACAGTATAAATGTCATGTTGTACTTCATATATATTAATTGTATAGTTATCGTTGTGGTTTGGTAGCTTCCCGTTTGGCGTTCCCTTTTATTTCACCCTTGTAGGCTTGAGAGGTTATAGACAAGCTACTTCGAGTAAGTCGCTATCTCGACACGTTGCATCAGAGAGTGAACGATATGTCTTTGCATAACTATTAAGAGTTGTCTATAACATGTTTATTTGTTAAATGTATCCTTGTTGTCAATAAAACACTTATTATTATATTATTATTATTATCTGTGTAATCTAGAACACAACCAAAAGTTGCAGGAACTCGGTTTTAAGGAACAAAAATATACTTACCTTATCTTCGGTGTATATACTGTCCGTCTGTCACTACGTAACAGAATAAATTATCTTTCCCTAAGGCCAACCAGCATGGATATCTTACACGTGGTAGGGATGATGTCAGAGTGCCGTACCATCGACTGGCTTGTTCCAAGTTATACAAACCGATCCCCAATGGACATAAGAAACTGGCCGACCATCCAGTTTAGGAGCGGGTGAAAAAACTATCAGCGGAGGAGTGTACACCTTGGGAGTTTCTTGGGTAGTTCTGTCAGATATACTATTTGATTATTCATTACGCGTTTTGTGTTCTTTTGTCTGGTTCGTGACGATGTATTATATACCGCTTGTAACATCTGTTTGTTTAGTTATGTTTTTTACGTTATTTTAATCTATTTGACAAGTGTAAATTTTATTTTACATAATAACAAAAACGGGGCAACCCAAGCCGGTATCCACAGTAATACCTAAAAATCTAACATCAGTAGCAGGGGATAAAAGACTGTTATTAATAACAATGTTAATGTTGACTTTATTGGTTTGTTGCCTGTACAATAACAATTTGGTTTTGCTAGTGTTAAGACTAATTTCATTAGCACTAAACCCATTCACATATCCTGGAAATGTTGATTAATCTCTCTAAGTCATCACGATTTGAAGCGTGCCACATAAGGGATGTATCATCGGCGAAGAGAACCGTGTGTAATTGGCGGGTTGCATGTACCAGGTCACTAATTAATATTAAAAATAACGTGGGTCCAAGCACTGAGCCCTGCGGCACACCACACACGACTCGGCCAACTGTCGAATAGACATTGTCATTGTCAACTCGCAACCGTACAAATTGGCGACAATCAGTCAAATATGAGCGGAACCAGTCGTTAACCATATGCTTGCGGGTTAAAATTGAAATTTCTAAAGGTGACAAATGAATATATTGCATCTGCTACATTTGTTAATAGAAGTGAGAAATCCCAACTAACCTCTATACTAAAGATATCGTAATAGAAACCTAAAATTTAATTCATCTTATATTTGTATTTGTACTAACCCTTGTTATGTTGAAAGTCAGTTAACAAGTATAGTACTCAGTAGATGCCCTCTTATTTTAATAGTCAGATAATTAGGCTATTAGCTGACCCATTCTTGCAATATTCGTTAACACAGCTGCTCTAATTGCGTTGATTTACTCCCATTATTTTCAATGTAGTTCGTACATATGTATGTATGTGTAGGTGTGTAGGTACAAAATTAAATCTCTCTAATTGACAAGTATAAAGCAAGGACTCTAAACAAATACATTGTAAGAAAAAAAAAAAAAACAAATTAGAAAGTAAAAGCTGTAAAACTTCTTGCTTGTGGATACGTCCGGGTCTTCAATGTCTTCGCCGTGAACTCAAACCTTGCTTTCTGTAAATACTACGTTCTTAAGGTAATTCGTATTTGAGAAAAAGCGATGCGTAGACGGATATGTTGACGTCGATTTTAATTAGAGCGTTGTGGAGTCGTTCCACGTTCCGAAGTTGGCAATTAACGACGTTGCCGCGTATCTCCGCTACGTTTTCTATTTCGTTTTGGACAGAGGAGGAATATGATGATCTTGAAAGGCCGTGGCGGGATCGAACAGTTGCGTTTCCGAGGTCAAGGACGTCTAATTCGCACAAGAATCAAGAAAGTTATTATGGATATGGGCGAGTTGCTTCCTAAGCGCGGGCGCTTATTATTATTGCAACACCATACGTGTACGCGGTGTGACCGCAAATTGATTCTCCAAAACGGAAGTACGTCATTAAAATGAGATTGCATTTTGCACTTTGTTTTTTGTTGGCTTTGCCTTCAAAAGTAGATTTGTTTAAGAAAAAGGGAAATTAATGTCAGTAGTTTCATTAACGTAATGAGTTATTGCAGGGCTTGTTTATTTTATTTATTCTTCAATTACCGTTGATAAGATAATATGATGTATGGACACTAACACTATATGAAAAGCAATGCGGCTTTAATGTAGATTTGAGAAAACGGTTTTTTACATTAATACTAGAGGGCTCGTTCGGCCTGTAAAGCTCTTACGGCGCGTCAATCTCGCTCGGCCTGTCAACCTTCCTCAGATAGTCAAATTTGTTTGGTAATTGGCTTTTGATTTTAATAAACGTTGGTGGTTACTACCTCATGTAGTAACACATCCGTTGATTAAAATGAAATACATCTACATGAATAGGTGTGTCTCATTGATAGAATTCGTATAATAACATGCCAGGCAATTCACTTGTGACGATTTATCTCACTGAGTATATATTCTTTCTTTATCAATTTAAACTTACTTGCATCTCATACATATCTATTCTATTTCTCAACATATACCGTAGAAGCCACATCAACTACGAACAGAAGCTGTTTGGAGTTTAGATGGCTCCTGCGGTATATATCTATTTCTTTGCATTACAATGCTGTAAGAGTAGGTACAAAAGTCAAATAGTCAAGATTTTGGTTCAAGATAAATGAATTGTTTCATATCTTGTTGAAAGTCAAGCTGTTTCACGGCTGATTTAGTTTGCACAAAATATCAGCAAATTATTATTATTTTCCTTCTGGGTTTGGAAGAGGAACCTCCACATTCTCTCAGTTCCGATAGCGATGCCGTCTTCAAGTAGTCTTGTAGACGATGAAGGCGGGTTATTCGTTAATTTTTCTTAGATGTTCTTCAGTTGCATAAAATTAACTGAAAGCAAATAAAAAAATAACAGTATCTATTCTGATGTTTAACAATAACTTAATCATAATTACGCTAATCAATAGTAATTAAATTTAAAGATTTATATTTTAAATTTTATTTTATACAGCTAATGCTATCATTTAATAGTTGAGATTTAACACAATTTCAAACCATTAATTAGTATTCGTTTGCAAACACATACTACTCTACTAACTATTGAAAACTATGCCTTAAGCATTACTAAAAAGTTACATCATCATTCGACCGGCTGCATAGCTAATGCCCTGGCTTCCGTATGCGACCGCCACTCATGTGGACATTCAAATAAAACATAACCCGCTGCATCTACTCCACCATATTCACAATGCGAATCATTAACCCTCTCCCCCCCGAATTCTACATAAAATATTTACAAACTGATACTCACCAATACGAAACCTAACTCTCATTTTTCTAAAACGTGTAACGTTGCCGATAAATGTCCTAGCCCACCTCGCATTTAAAGTGGTATGCCATCTACTCTGCCTACGCTAGCCAAAATTATCGTGCTATCCCACCTCTTTGACTAATTTATGCGTTTTTTCATTACCAATTGTAGCCACGTGAGCCCTAGTCCAAAAAAGTTTTCCTACCCCTCTCGTAACATATCCCAAGCATTTAATAACAAATCGATCGGATTTTTACGTATCGCCTGATTTATTGCGACTAATTTTGTTTGAAATTAGGAATACTCATATTGATATCACTGTTATTGCGCGCTAGCGGGCTTCTGCATTGAGTGAGATCAGATCGGCTTTAGGACTACAGCACATATAACAATTGCGACGCCACTTTCAAAAAAAAATTGTTGCTACCGCGATTTGTATGGAAACTTTTGGACGATCTTGTCTCGGATGTCGCGTCGCAATCGCTACGTATATGTATGCTGACTCTAAAGCAGAGTCCACACCGGAGTGATACGCCACGGATACGACACGATTGAGTGCGCATTCTGCAACGTTACGTGTCGTGTTGCTGTTGTGTCGCTTATCGTATTGCGGTCGTATCACTCAGATGTGGACTGTGCCTTAGGCAGAGCTCATACCGGAGTGATACGACACGGATACAACACGAATAGGATAAACGACACAACTAGTAACACGTGCCGTGTAAATTTAATTTAATTGTGGTATTGCTGGTTGTGTGGCTTGTCATATTACGTGTCGTAAACCGTAAAGGTGGTATTAAAAATATTTATATTATACAAACAACTATTGGACTAGTAAATATTGACAAAGCTTACCATAATCACTAATATATTTTCTCTATAGTTTATTATTATTATTACTATCTATTAGATGGTCTTCCCTGTTTGGATATGCATTAACTTCACGAAAAATTATCATAACTTATTTAATTAAAAATCAATATACAATTGCATAAAAATAATTTACTAATGAGATATTCGATATTTCGGGTTCCCTAATGTGCATCCATTATCTCGAATAATCTAATCTCTCTTTATGTCTCTATTTATTAACAAGTAAAGTTCAAACTGGAGTGGTCAGACGTGCCTGCTTGCATGGGTGGCACTCGCATCGCCCTCTGCAGAACGTTTAGCCATAGCATACCTTCAAGGCAGTGAAATCATTTCTTTCGATTCGTGTGTCAGTATCAGTGTTAGTCGAGTCTTTTTCAAAACATAAGCATGTTTCATCATAGCCACGAAAGCGGTTTAGTGAGAAAAATCTAAAAACACTTAATGCTATAAACTTTTCAGCAATTCTATACCATTTCTGCTACTTAGATAAGATAAGGGGCTTATACATATATAATATTTATAGTTAAATAATTTTGCTCTTTTCCGACACTGTATTGTATACTTATGTTAAACGTTAATATCACATATATGAAACTTAGTACTGACCTGGCGTGCAGACGGAAGTTGGCCACTCTAGTTCAAACTTTTTTTAGTACTTTTAAAAATTAAGCCTGGGTTTTTAGATAATTACGGACACATGCCCTTTACTTCTTGTAATCATTAAAAAGCTTATCTTAGGCAAATATCTTAATAATGCATGTGGATAGTTAATTACTAATTATCCCCTAATGAAATGAACCATCAGCAGACCAAATGTCAAACATTTCTTACTTCCCCTTGATTCTGCTTTCATGGTAACAACAAAATGCATTACGCTCTCGTACACATAACTTATTCGAGCTTCGATGCATAGATAAGGGTGGACATGGCGGCAAACCTCTTAATCATCGGTCCAAAGATCGAAGCGTCCTCTGACTAGATCAAAGGCGGCGACCGAGAAATGTAATTGTCCTGGAACACGAACGCTGCATATTTCGACATGTGTGCGAACACGGGGGCTGCTGCCACATGAGGGTTAAAACGACGGCAGAGCGGATCGTGTGTCGCACACATCGTCGAAAAAGTATTAGGGCGTGCGAACAGCTTTGATGCTCTTACTAGTCCGCATAAACGGGAGCGCGTGGGATTTCGACTGTTTTTGTTATTGTTAAACCGTAAAAATAAACATTAAATCATCTCTTCCGAATTCGTTAAAAGGATGTATCGGTTTTCATGGGAAATTATTTTATGACAGGCGAAGAAAACAGAATGAAATACGACAAACCTCGATTAAGGAATAGTTGTTTTTTTTTGGTAGATATGTACTTGTGTATTTGACGTTAAGGCAGATATGTACTGATAGACTGGGCGTGGTAAAAACACAAGCTTTAATATCGTTTCTAATAGAAATACATTTTTTATTCTTAGTGTTTAATAATTTATTTTTGAGAAACGCTGTTTCCGTTTATTGTGTTTAGGTTTAAATAAAAATCTTTTACATTACTTTATGTATCTACGTTTCGGGATTTTTTCGGAATACCTTTTTCGAAGCTATTTTTTTAAGTTTTATATATTTTATTGTAATTATCCTAAAAGTAATATTTTTTCTTTCTATTTTTCAACACCATTCTGTATTTGCAGCACGTTTATTTTTGGTGTTTTTCCATGTGAGCTCAAAAAGGCACTAATCATTCCCGCAGTAATTCTTCTTTGAAGGTCCCTTAATAAATGAATTTGCATGAATTTGGTTATTTTATCTCAGTATTCTTTGTGCTTTACTTTTACCCAATTTCTTATCTGCTTTTTTTGCTGTGTTTTTGGACACTCCTAGACGAGGTTCTGGGCCTATGGACGAAGCCTATGATCTCTTGCTAAGTCATCAGGTTTTCCATTTCCTCCCAGTAAAGTGAATTTTTTGAAGTCTGTCAGGCTATTCAGGTCTCTAATACATTCCCAAACCAGTCAAATTCTGCTAATAAATGTCTAACCGAAAAGGTTGCGACACCTTCGTCGCATGATGCAAAGGATATTACGTTTCGGGATGATTGTCGGTATATATAGTCTTTTCTTTTGATCTTTACTTTAGCCATCGATTAATACTCGCGGGTGGTCAAATGATATAATTTGCAAATGCTTAATGTGGTCTACATTCAATTACATAGCCGCGCTATGTCGTATTAAAAAATTATTGAGTAATGTGTTCTTGTATAATTATTTGGAGTAATAAACTTACTGAAACCGTCACTTCCATTACCAAAAACTGTTTAATGTTTAGTTTTATAAGAATTCCCTAATATATATGTATAAAATAATCTAGTAGACATAAATGCCAACTGGCAATTTTTATCTTAAAATGGGAAGATCTTATACATTTTGGAAAAAGTTGTTACCTTTATTTAAAAAAAAAAGTTATTCTTAATACTTTATTTCTGTTGCTTTTTAGGACAGCGCAAATCGAATTACATTTATTGGAATTTCTGGATTAAATGTGGATTAGATGTTTTGACTTTAAAATTTTAAGAATTATGGTTTTTCGACTTAGTAGTAGGAGAAAATTTTATACATAAAACTGTTTTTGAAAAACTATTATCGTTAAAATACCTATATAGTTATAATTACTTTACTCTTCTAGAGATTTTTTTCTACAGAAGGCGTACTCCTTCAATAACTTTTAGTATATATCGTAAATAACTAAACAAATAAACTGGTTTGATATTTGTAAAGCTAAAAAAGTCATGTAACGATTGTCGGCATTTATATATAATAATAAGTTACATACACCCTAATATAACTGAAATAAAAATAACTCAAACTAAAACCACATACAAAAGTAAATCATTGCTTACATAAATACTAATATAACAAACGCGGGTAAACTATACAACTACAGTTATTAGTTGATAACTAAAATATAAGGAAAGATAATAACAACAATTGATTGGAATAAAATTTCAACGTGAACAAGTGAATTAAAAATAATGTGTGGGAAACTACAAAGATCCAATTCTAGGAAGGTATATCGTGCCGAAAAGATTGCGGTATTTTTGTCGCGCATCGTAAAGGGTACTATCTTTTGAGACAATAGTCCACTTCTTCGCGGATTACGATGGCATTACATTTAAAGTAGGTGTGTTAGAATTATGCTTACCACTTCATTTTACATATCTAGGGAGCAATTTTTGGAGTTGATTCTATATGGAATTTGATCCACCTCATCACTCACGCTGAAGACAAAGGCCACAAGACATTCGATAATAACGATACTTAACATCACCAATCAGTACTTAAAATACTAATCTTCTAGGATAACTTAATGAGCTTCTTGTCCGTTTTACTGCCACGCATATATCAGACATAGAGCCAGTAACTAGAATTGAATCAAAGTGTATTTCACAGAAACAACTTCAGAAGAGGAACGACTACATAGATACAACGCTGATGCACGGAACTTCTCTGGCGCGGAAAGAACTTCAAAGTTCATCAATGTACGGCATTCGTATCTAATTGTTGTCACAACGACAAAGTGCGTTCTTAAAACTAACAGAGATTATCGCTTACGCGAAGAATTTTACTTTTGCTACTCGTATTAATAAAATAACTAATAGCATTGAAATTGAAATGTAATTACTAGGTAATTTTCGATGCACAGAATCTGATGATATCAATGTAATTTACTTTTCTCGGAGTTTCGTAGACGAATAAAACAAATTTTGTTTAATTCCTAGTGATTTGATGCCTTAAGAGAGATGAATTCATTTAATTTCCAGATACTGTCATAGGCTCGAAATTCCTTAAAACCACGAAGAATTGAGGCCCATCGGTAAGCAAATGTATACTAATATGTTTCGAACTTCTGTGCATGCTAAGATAAAATAAAAAATAGAAAGTGAAATACACACGCCGGTAGAAATAAAAGAGTGAAGAGAAACAGAGAGACGCTATGCAAATATCACTTAGTAGCTCGGCCTGTTGGTGTTTTAACATTCCAAGGGCGAATTTGTTTGCATCGGAAAGTAAATAACCTCCTTTTTATGTCATCTTCCTCTGCGTGTGAGTTTTTTTTTCCCGGAGGAAACAAGTAGATGCACAACTTCTGTAAACGTGAGGATGATTATTGACACGAAAAAAATATTTGAAAAAGTTAAAATTCGCAAAAATGTGATTCTCCGAATGCTTTAGAGGCTCGGGCGGTAAAACAAGTGAATGTTTAACGAGACAGGATCAATATGACATATGACAATGTACATCCTTGCAAAATAATTACAATAAAAAAGTAGAGCGCCACTTTCTGGCATTCCGCATCAAATGGTACAGGTTCTTAAGTAGTTGATGGGTGTAATCGTCTTAGATCTTTTTGCCTTTTCTAACATTGCCTTGTTTATACGTAGAGACTCTCATATTCATACAGATGTGGTATGCGTTTGTCGTGCTGTTACGTATTCGGGAATGAAAATCTGCAATGCTGAACCCATTTTTCTAGAGTGCATAGCCTCTCTAGTTAAGAAATTTACCACTGTCCAAAAATGTCCTTTCTTTTAGAGGCGCTCTCTAACTTTGCCTTTTCAATTTCATCCATCATCTTTGAGAGTCATTCCTCTATGTACCTATAACCTGTAGGGTTTCTACTGGAAAGCTTGTCCTCGCCAGGCCATCGCAATGGCGCAGCATGTGAAGTAGGGCTAACACTATCGCAGGCAGTATTAGCTCCAGTAAGTCCTCGTACAAGATATTCAATAATACCGGTCCCAAAACTGATCCCTGGGGACACCAGCAGAGATTTTTATTTTTCGTTTCCCCACTCTCACTTCCCTGTAACTCAGGTAGCTATCTATAATGTTGATTAGATATTGTGCCGCATTTCTACCTGTCCATAATTCTATCCCAAGGTGCGGCGTTGTTTTTTATGTCTATAGCTATCAACATGACCCACTTATTTCTCTAGCCCTGTACGACATTAGGAACCTTCTCTATCGCGTAGTCGGTTGACCTACCCTTGAGAAAGCCGTATTGCCTATCGGATAGTCCTTCCATTGTCTCTATATTTTTCTCGAGTTGGTCTTTATTAAATTTTCGTAAAGTTTTGCAACTGTACTCAGCAGACATATTGTTCTATATGATGAAGCTGTCTGTGTTTCACCACCCCCTTTCCAGATTAATACTACAACTGCCTCTTTTCAAACTTTTGGGAAGCTTTGATCATTGAGTAGTCTATTAAATATATTCAATATGACTTCAGGTTTGTTTTCTACTCGCAGTTTAGTTGCCTCTAGATGTATCTTATCTGGCATTAGTTCTGCAACTGTTACCAACTTCAACAATCTTCTATATTCGCTATTTAGGAATAGCTGCCTATACCACTCTACTCGTTGTGCTAGTATGTGCTTATATTGGAAAAAAAAAGCCAATGAAACAAATGAGACCTCCCTACTCTCCACTTGGTGATCACGACGGTGGCAAGAATTGAGATACAAGAATAATGTTCATCATCTGGAAGGCAACTGAATTTCGACACATTCTCTCTTAGGAATGGATAAATTCATATATTTGAGCCGTGTATACCAGTCTATTTTTACTGGAGGAGTAGTAATAGTTCATCAGTCCTCTCCTCCTTGATGGACTCTTAACAAAAATCTGTTTTAGTACTTCGTTTTTAGATTCTAAGAAGGTTTTGCATGTGTATATGATGTATAATTATAATTCAAGCGATGATAAAAATATTGCAGTGGTGTGTATTCTTAGATTTAAATTAAAATGATTCAATCCGAAGCACAAAGTCTTAATTGTTGTTTCTAAGTTTTCTACTTGAAAACAACATCCTAGTTGTCTCTCAAATCCTTTCTCTATATTCTGCACATTGCACAAAAACACATTCTTATATTCTTGTTTATTCTTTTTCTACACTAACCGCTGTAAGACTACCTTTGTAGGTTTTCCTGGTAGGACGCATGGTACTGTAACACGTCATTTCTTATGTATCTACTTAATAGTTTTTCTACAGTATTCGGCATAAATTCACGAATCTAACATTAGAAGAAAAATGGTTTAACCCTAGTCCTACCAACGTTTTATCGTAACGTGTCCTACCAAGGTGTGCCTCACAGGCACACATCTATTTGTACACATTGTTGATGTAAATAATAGCAAAATATGCATTATTTATTTCATGTAGTAGGTATACAGTAAGATTAAAACATATAGAAAGAATATTGTGTGTCAGAAGATTATTAATTTAAAAATAGTACAAGATAGTAAAATATTTGAAAGTTATTTATGTAGTTTGCAATTTGTGCACGTGAGTATTTTCTCTGTATGTTCACCACAAACCGTTTGCTTACACTTATCACATAACTGTGTTGACATTCTGCTTTTCTTTGATGGGCAAAATATAGCACCGTTTTCGTTTTCTTACTTCTCGAGCCGAAGACTCCCCTGTGGTTGGTACTTGATTCAACGTAGTTTGTATCAATGAAGTATGACTTTTATGCAAGCCACTCAAACTACGACGTCTAATTTACCCCAGTACTAATTCTGTTGTAATTTCTCGTAAGAAAATTTTGCGAAGTCTTCGTTTTTTGGAAATATGCCAGTCAGGATGGATATTTCTCCAAATGACAAATGAAGCTACTCCACACACATCAATTATATTGAAAAAATAGACCAAAGGCCACCTATTAGTTTTGCGTTTCACTGAATATGTATGTACATCTGATCAAGTGTATCCACCCTCCTTTCGTGGAATTGTAGTACTTATTGATTTCAGATTTATTTTTATTTTCCTCATCAATGGTGGAGTCGTCGTGCATTGTAGATAATAATATGACACAGCGATTTTTCTTAGGTACATAAGATACCAAAGTCATTGTCTTCTGAAAACCAAACAAGTTGCTTTCAATATTCCGTCGCCTGTGAGGTAAAAATTGGTGGTATGCAGGCTTATTTTTTCTGAGCGTTCCTACACAAGTTAGGCCTTTGGTAAGCAAACTGGATGCAAGCTCGTAGCTGGTGAAGAAGTTGTCGAACGTAATATTCCTTTTAGTTCTCAGAAAGGTTCACAAGGTCTTCAACCACCTTTTGCGCTAAGTTTTTGCTCTGTTGAGACCTTCTTTTCCTAAGTACGGTATACACGTAACGGATAACTAGTTCCACTATCGCATACCCACCAAATTTTCATACCGTACTTATCTGGCTTGCTTGGCAGGTACTGTCGGAAAGATACACGACCTCTAAAAGGACCAGTTGTTCATCGATGGTTAGATTACTGCCAGGAAGATAATTTTTCAGCAAGTTTGTATTAACACGGTCCCACAGGTCTCTAATTGGTGCCAACTTTCCTTTTGCCTTCGAGGGTTCTGGTCGCTTTATCGTCAAAACGAATAAATCTTAGTAATTGAGTAAATCTATTTCGTGACATACACGCTCGATAAACAGGATTTCCATATAAAGGATTCCATAGCTCATTATAGTCCACCATTCCTTGTTTATTTCTTCCAGCAGTAATCAAAAGGCCCAAGAAAGCACGAATTTCAACGTCGTCAACTGGTTTCCACAAATCGCCAAGAATACGAACAGCCTCCTTATTAGTGAAAGTAACCACAATACCAATTGCGTATATCAAAAAACAAATTGTGATACTGACGCACAAGGAGTATCAACATGCACTCCAGGTGGAAGTTTCACTTTGTTCAAGCTGTTGTAATGATGTTGTGTGGCACGTGTTTTTCCTTGGCAATCGGCGTGGCATTCCACTCGGTACCATCTTTTCAATAAAAGTTTGCGAATGGCGCCGGCGGTTCATCATTAGCATCACTATCGTCACTTCCTTCTTGTTCATCGCTTTCTTCATCGCCAGTTTCTTGATAATCCGCTTCACTAGAAGAGGTTTCGTCATTTGGCTCTTCTTCATCTTCACCATCATTTCATTCCTTCCAAATCTCATCACTTTCGTACAATGCATCGAGCAACTCCTTTTCAGTTAGTGGCCGGCGTCGGTCAGTCAACCAATCGGTCATACTTTCTGCATAAATTTCAAAACCAAATAAGCATAAAACAACAAATCTATTTTTACTGGGGTCAATCAAAACTTTATTTGCTTACCTTGGTCTATACTATACTCTCCACTAGATAAAGAAATAAAATTAACCAATAGACACCTAAAACAGCCAATGCGTTCGTTAGGAAAGTCACAAATACACTGATAGCAATGCAGTTTGTAAGCTGACTGTTTTAGCAAAACGCATTTAGGGAATTCCCCTTCATATGCAACTGGAAGTTCTTACATACAAGGGGAAAGTCCCGAAATATAAAGCATATCTTATTACGGGGGATTTACCCACATACCTAGTTTTAAATAACGTAGCAATGCATTTTATAGTATAATAACAGTATGTGCCTCAAAGACACACCTTGGTAGGGCGTGTCGGTAAATTATGTTTAATTTTTTTAGTAAAATAGGAAAAATATTTTTAAAAAATTTTTATGTCATTCTGTGTTAAATAGTTTATTTTGAGAATACAAAATTCCTCCAGTCTGTGGGCAGTTAACTTACAAAGTTCCAGCAATTTCAAAATCAATTGTGCCTCAAAAGCACACCTTGGTAGGTTTAGGGTTAACTAACCTTCAAGCTATTTGAATGTATCCCACTGTTAGATTTACTCTGAGTAATATGCAAAGTTTCTGCCAATAAATTGATTACATATTTCATTATTTCCATATTCATAATTTTCCAGGATATCTACGCGTCTTTTCGCGAGTGTCATTTCTCATTTTGTTGCAGGTTCGGCCTTGTTATCGAGTCTGACACATCCAGGTGCTTTGAGGTACTCTTAGAGCTTATCCATACAATGTATGTAGGGATCAACATTAAAAATGCCTTCATTGTTATTATTTTTCTGATACGTTTCTATTTTGTGTTTTTTACTAGTTACATCCCCAGATGACAGTAACAACATAATGTAATCTAAATAAACATACGAATTTTTATCACATCTGTGCAATTAAGGCTGTTTCTTAGGGGAGAATCAATTTACCATTGAGGCGATATTTCAATTATAACACGCAATAAACAACTCACGCGTCGACTATTCAATAAACCGAAAGACCGAAATCATCGCTTCTGCTTTAATAACAATCACGTGACATTTGTATTATGTCAGAACAATATCGCCGTAATGAAAACCCTCCAAACTGCGCTGTTCTTTCTAACGATTTGTGGATCTAAGATCCCATAGGAAATCAACTATCACCAGCTCCCTCTTTTGTCCGTAACCTTTATTTCTTTGGTGGAAGAAGACTCCACCGACCAATACGGCGTCGTACGTTTTAGGAGATCCCGAAATCAATTTCCTGTGACGAACCTTAATACTTTCACCATTCCATCAGTGTCTAATCGCATTGGCGCAAATATCAGATACACGTTTAAATGTAAATGGGTGCTTAGTGAGATAGAGAGTGTGAGAGAGGGAAGGGGAAAGTATTGTTGTGGAGTTTGAAGGGAAGAAATTGGATCTTCAGATAGGAAGTCGATGTGGTTTTGTCAATGCCAATATAGCAAATTTAACGACTGCGCTTAGGATGATTACGTGTGCGTGCATTATACAGAAAACGACAAAAAAAAACTTGTATAATTCTTCATATGTTACAGCAAATGAATCAAATGGTATTATACATAATTAGTAGGAAGTGTATAACGTATATAAGTAATAACTTATTATACATATTTCGGAATTTGATACATTTTCTAATTGTAAGTAAGGTTCGCGAAAACTGTTAAGTTAGTGATAGCAGTGATTTCGTCTATGTAATAGACGAAAAAACGATATCTTTTGCGAAAGGCGTTTCTTTATACATCTACTTATGTGTAATCGTCGGATTGATATCAAAATATGTGCAATGTAGAAAATCTAACACATGGAACACAAAAACCCTCACTTTCTCTTATTCTGCAATTAATTATAGCTTTCGAGTCACACCATAGGGGTGATACTGATCGTCTGTTTGATAAAATTGTCGGCATGATTGTGTAACTAGAGGATAATGATTGCACGACGGCTTCCATTGTTTTTGTTCCTAGGCGGATAAGATTCTTCTTTAGAGATACACCGGTATCTCTAAATTAAGGCCACTTTCGTCTGCCTTATAAACGTTGTCCTGCCCAACAGTGCTAATTTAAGGTTTAATTTCATTAACAAATCACTGGGCTGTGGAACGTAATTCGTCAACATCGTTATGATTGGATCGTGTGATAAATTTTGTTATTTTACGAGAAACAATTCTATGGACTTTTCTGAAGTGCCATACGCCCTAATAACTTCTAACTTTGAATGAAAGATAGTCAACTTCATATTTTGCTAACTGCGCCCATCTGTTGGCAGACTATACCAATCATGTAATCTGCACGTGAAAATCTGCAGATGAGATTGCAATCAGAAATCTTTTTAACATCTATATATGGAGGATAAATCCCAATGAGAACAAATGGTTACATTTACGTGAATTTAACGTTGTTTCACACAATGTTAAATTCGCGTAAATGTCACCAACTTGTGCTCATTGGGTTATGTATGAGCACCAAAGACATTTCCTTATAGAGACTTTTTTTTTTAAACTTGCCAGCAATATCTCAGGGCGATCATAAATTCAATGCGTGTGCGATATCAAATGCGCTAATCGAATACTTTTAAAAATAAATAACGGGATTTCTATAAAATCCAGAAAGCTTGGAGATCAAGCGTGCAGTTGTTTGTTGCATCTACAGAAATATTTTATTTTGTAATTTGATTTATGACATTTTATCCAAGCGTTTGATCTATGAACAAAAAAAGAACCTGACGGTATTTTGAAGTGAATTGCATTCAAGATTTATTAAATGTTGTATCTGTGATAGTGTTTTTGTTTTTAATTTATCCAATAGGTAGTGATAAATGAATAAGTATACGTAAACTGTCAATTTTCTATGAAATCAAAATCCGATGATACAGGTATTTCGGCTTAATTTTACGCAAGTTTTAATAAATATGTTACTGAAATCCCAGAACATCACACACTGTAATGATGATGATATCCTGCTTTCCGAATTTAAAACACTAAATATGTCTACCACTCCCACTATAAAGCAGATGAATAATATATTTCAGAAGAAGATAGTACAGTAAAAGATTCAAACAGCCCTTCTAGTTTGAGGGAGGGAGAAGACACTGCGCTATACCCCGCGGCATTACAAACGCAGTGGCGGGAGTATGGGCCACTGTTTTCTCTCTCACTCAAACTGGACGGGTTGTTCTTCCTTTGTATGCACATCTTCACTAGATCATAGTGATAGTCAAGTAGCATGCAGTGCTTTATTGGAAGAAATTTACTTTACGATTTATAACAAGGTTAATCTAAGTTTGTACGCAGAAAAAATTATGTTCCCCGCAAACTAACTACTACAAAAAGTAACGTAAGAAATTATATTTTGAATAAAAATCTTAATATTTTTGTTTCCCAAGCTGTGGTATTTGTTGTCCCGACATTAATTGATATTAACATGGTAAAAGATCTTATAAATGTGACACTTGCTGTTACAAGAAAATGTCCAGAAAGGCGAAATATTAAAAATGAAATAACTGCTAACTTATTAAAAAATGTAGTACATATTCCATTTGACAACATCACGTGTAATGACCATATTAAGTATTTAATTCATGACATAATTAATATCATTTTATTTGAAAACCGCAAATTGTTGGTTCAAATTGGACAGTTTAATTTGAACCAACAATTTGCGGTTTTCAAATACTACTAAAGTACTACTAAATTTTACTGGCTAAAATATATTTATGGGCATAAAAGGGGTCAACCGAATAAATTTTGATAGTATTAGTTTACAACCAAACACACATAGTCTAAAAAGCGCCCATTAGAGTGAAATATCAATTCGTCAATAAATTAACATCCTACAGAAACTTAATACACAGAAAGATGCTGTGTTTTTGGACTCAATGGTACAAAATACCTGAGCACTCACTCATGAGAATGAAAATGCAGAAACAGGTGCTCTTGCGAAAAATGTTGATCCAGAGTAATTTCGATGACCAGAACCTGCTATTGGCACAGCAGTTATAGCGAAAGAGCAAATCAATTTCTGGGTAAATCAGAAAACGCTCTGATATTGGACAATTGTGTTTTGGTTTCATGCATGAGAGTGAAAGCATTTCACTCAATCATGTCAGAATTAAGGAACTCTGGCGCTGGAATATGCGGCGGGGAAATAAACAAAGGGAACCTCAGAACTGGAGGAGAACTGGTAGTCGCTATACTGAACACTGATAGTTATCATTATCAAGCAAAGAGAAATAATGGTTAAAATGTTAGAGGAGATAGTAAAAGAAGGAAGAAAGATTGGGCTAATGATACACCAAAATAAAACAGAAATAATGAAAATTGGCAAGAATCAAAAGCATGGAAAAACAAGAATAGGGACTATGAATTTGAGCTAGTGGATGGGTTTAAATCCTCGGAGTCATACTAACAAAAGAGAGAGATAGCAAAATATTAAATACAGAGAGAAACATTCTAGCAAATAAAGTCTACTATGCAAATAAGAAGCTATTAAGAAGAAAGCCACTTACCAAGCAAACCAAATTAATCATTGCAAAACATTGATAAGACGGACGATGATGTGCGCAGCAGAAGCAGCGACACTAACAAAAAAAGACGAAGAAGAATCTTGGAAAGACAAATATTGAGAACACTTCTAGGACCGGTGAAGGGGGGAGATAATGAATATAGAATGAGAAGGAATGATGAATTAGCATAAGAATTAGGAGCGGAGGACGTAGTAAGGAGAATTAAAAGAGAGAGAGAGAGAGAGTAAAATGGTTGGGACATGTGTGGAGAGCAGGACCAGGTGCAACAGCATATACAATATCAGAATGGGAACCAGGAAGCAGAAGAGCACGAGAAAGACCGAAATCGAGATGATTGAAAGAAGTAGAAGAACAGGGCCGGAATTAGTAAATGGAAAAATAAGATATAGGACAGAAATATATGGATAGAAATAATTAAAGCAATTTAAAGAGAAAAATGGGGAGTGATGCACCTCAATCTCGATGGATCTAGGAAGCTCAAATAGAAGCAGAGGAACCCCGTAAGGGGTATTAAGCCATTATATATATATAAAGCATATTTATGGATATAAAAGGGGTGGTACCAATTGAGTAAATTTGGAAAGTATTAGCTTACAACCAAATACACATAGTTTGAAAAATCGTCCATTAGAGTGAAATATCAATTTATCAATAATTTAACGTCCTACAGAGACTTAAATATAGAGAAAGATGCCGTTTTTATGGAGAATCAATGGTACAAAATACCTGAGCACTAACTCGTAAGATCGAAAAAGCAGAAATATGTGTGCTCTTGCGAAACATGCTGGTTCAGAGTAATTTCAATGAACAGAACCTGTCATTTGCACAGCAGTTATAGCTAACGAGCAAATTAATTTCTGGGTAAATCAGAAAACGCTCTGATATTGGACAATTGTATTTTGGTTTCGTTGCATGGGAATGTAAAACTACTAACTATTAAAAAACTACTTAATAAATACTAAATAAATAAGTTTCATAGCTGTACTAAAAAAAAAACTAACAATTCAGCATGCATGTTTAATTTAATTACACAATTAAAATTTTAAAATGGAAGTAAAGACTATCCGTTTTCATTATTGTTCGTAAAATTGTACAATTAAATTATAGTTGGAAATTTAGTGCATGCATATTATATTTATTAAAATATAAAATTTTATTATTTTCACTTCTTAATACCAATATTGCAGTTATTTAAAAATCACAGGAATTGTATAAAATTCCATAATTTATATATACAGAAAATATGCATACTTAGATCACCATCCTTACAACTTTCCAGAAGTTCGTTTAGTTACTTTTTTGTTGAACCTCATACACGAACAACAATAAATTATAGGAATTTCGGAATAATTGCCGTGGCGTTGGGTCAATAAACCTAGGTGTTTTTCTTACGGGATTTCGTCGATAGTTTTGCATTATTTAAGCCGGATGTATGGAGTACGATGTTCATATATTTTACCATTAATTCTTCTTCTGAGGCGGCTCATTAACTGTGTCCGTATGAACTTTACGATTATTACAAGAAAAAATTTACGATGTAGAATTAAAAAAAAACTGTAAAATCATTCATCAAAAAAAGTTCTTTAAATGTACGAAAGTATAAACATATCCGTGGTCATTAAATTTATGTTCGATATGGAATCTTCGCAAAAATGTATGATTTTATACTGATTAAAGTCGTCGAAGTATTTTACGGTTTCTTATGATTATAAATCGCGTAAATTCAAAACAACTATTCCGGGATTCCAGCGAATATATTCGATTATGCTAATCATATTCTAAATACTGGAATTACATTAAATTCATTTTTTAGGTAGTCTTTAAACCAGTATAAACCGTGATTTATGGACAGCAGTCATGTACAAATTTGTTAAAAGTGACATTTTGATGTACGTATGTGAAACCAGTAATTGTTTAGCAACACTTCATCAATCACAGTCGTTCTTGATGATTGTCTCCTTTGATTTTGAAAAATACACTCTAACACAACCGTAATGATCCATGTATTAGTATGCTATTAAGCGCCGCCTCTGCACTGAGAAGAAATTTTCTAACAAGATTTATGAAGAGCTGTCAGCAGAGAAATTTCGTATGACAACATCTGAGGCACTTACGTAATGAATGTTAAACTGTAGATAATAACCCTTGTACCGAAAATTAAATTCCATTATTTTTTTAATTATTTAAATTGTGATACTTTTAGTTATTTTGGTGATGATTTATATCTGTATATGTTGCTTCCCTTTAGCTATATATTTGTGTTATGTCATAACACGTAACAAGGCAAGAATTTCGCTTAATACACTCAAAAACCAGTATCGGTTTTTTTAAATCCTGTTTCTGTATGTGTTATGTTATAAACCATGTACATATATACTTAAGCATAATGTTTCTTCAAAAATAAACAAATAACAGTTTTAGAAACCATTAAAGGAAATTCTGTCATTTTTCATGTTATGGAACAACACAATTTTATAGAGCCGGCTTTAGGTGAAGGTTGCAGGCCAATCGCAAGGTACAAGATCGTTCTACAACTATTTCAAACCATTAACAATTTAAACTATTACTTCCTTAATTTTGGAACCAAACCAGGAAACAAAAGGTGCTGCGTGTAACATAACAATCTCATTTGGTGCCCATTCTTCATCACGGTTATTTAACTTTCATTTAACGGCAGTGTCAATGATGATTATAATGTATTCAGAATAAAGGAAATAACAAGGACTAAGAAGCATGTAGCACAAGGATTTCATATATCGTTGAACTTCTTAATGTTCCAATTAAATAAACACTCTCTCAGAGGAATAGTTTAATTTTTTTGTTCTTAAATTACAATTTATGATACAAATGGAATTACAGAATCGAAATAAAAGCCAAGCTTAATATATCTTTTTTCATACGAACGGATATGAAGGCACTTTGGCTTCTTTCTTGGTAATCAAAGTTATATTACAGAATGATTAATGTGGGATTGGATGCAAGTGTCTACCCTTTTGATTGTAACAGTACTTAACGCCCTTGCACGGACAATAATAATGGCCTGTGTATAGGGATTGCAAATTTTAATTAAAAAAGAGTTTAATTGATGCGCTTTGGTCGATCAGACAAGAGGGTAAAAACATTAGTTGAAAATGGTTCCTAGAATGTGCCTCGACACGCTGTAAAGAACATTTGACGTATATGCTTGTCTGCGTATTAATTAAAAGTTGGGTATAGATAGTGGAACTTTTAAATCTTACTTTGGAATTTTAATAAATACAAGAACATTCTTGCTAGCACACTGATGTATTCAGTGTCATCAATCGTTTAACATAGAGTTCATCCAGATTTCAAATCCTAACTTTTTGAGAAGGCTCATTTTTGTTTATCTTTGATTTAAGATTGTATATCTCACATACTAGCTAAACAACACACTATTACAGACTTTAAAGACTGACCAGAAGCAGCTAAATAATTACAATAGTTCGTCGTTTCAAATTTCTTGATTCAAACGTACTGAAAACTGAGATCAGAAAATGTAGTGCTACCGCCGCGAACTCTTAAGCTAAAATTAGCAAAAATTTTTAACGCCAAACCTAAACGCGATCGAAACGAAAAGCGCTACCTGCAGGTGATCCAGGAGAACAACTGAAGCGAAGAATTACCATTTCGAGTCGACAACAGGTAGATTGTCAACTCGAAATGGTAATTCTTCGCTCAACAGCTGCGCCAAGCGGGAGTAAATTCCCGGTGACAGTGTATCTGCTCTAGCAAGAATAGGACGACGTAGCTTAATGGAGATGGGGTGGACTATGTTAAGGTTTAAATCTCGGTAATGGGCGCCAAGGCTCGGATAGAATACCGAAGCATACGAAATTAATGACACTACGTCCGTAAAGGGAAAAGTTACCGCAAAGTTGCCCAAAATCCGCTAAATCCAATCCAATAAAATTATAATAAAGGTAATAAAACTCACACATAAATATAACAAGTTCGATTTATTGTAAAGGTAAAATAAATTCGGGCTGACTCTGTATACCAAAGAATTTTAATAATATGCAGACCCAGTATATGATGGAATTTTGATAATCTGCAGACCCTGCATATGGTGGCGCCAGGGTATCTCGTTAATAATGTAAATGAAATGATTCGATGGTTAACAAGTGTCGACAAAGTTTTTCAAAATTAAGCAAATAATTCATATGTTGCTGAACGATAGATTAATAAAACATTATACATGTATGCAATTGTGAATTGTGTTTCGCAGAAAATGTTATTAAAAATACAAGCTTAGTATAATGACCGCAAGGAGTCTTTTGATTTACATATAAATTTATACAAGAAAAAGATGTACACAAATTTTATGCGAAATGAAGTAAATTGTTGAATAATTACGACTACGCAGGTGCAAAATGGTTGAATATTAAAGAAAGTAACGATAGATATTTAATATGGTTACAAAACACTGTCTCAGAATAAATAAAGGAATAAATTTTGAAGATATTAAATTTGGCTCAAAATTTGATACGGCTTTACGTAATTTGCAGTTACGATGAATCTAATTAGTAAAAATAGGCTCCGCAATTTATAAAATGAAAGAAATACTTTATCGAAGAGTTGGCAGGAGGAAGGAATTTGTAGAGGATACCTGCGTTTCAAGGTTCTTTGTTGGTGCGATGTCCAAAAATACTGGGCTCCGATCGTATTGTAAGATAGCTATTTTCCCACAGTGAAGCATAAAGGTTAAGCTTCCGTAGGTTAAACTTCCATGCTAAGAGGTCGGTGATGTCCTCTGTTCTTCTTAGGATTACTTGGTGACGGCCGCTCGTAGTGGATGGCTAACTACAGTGGAGCGTTACGAACCATAGCTAGGTACGAACAACTGTGGTCAGTAACAGTGGGTAGCTCAAAGGGTGGTACAAGCAACGGTGGCTACTAATAGTGGGTGGTTCAAAGAACGGGCGGTACGAACAACAGGTGGCACAAACAACCTAAATAAATAAAATCGAAACACGGTAATCAGATAAATGCCAACTAAAGCGAACAATTCAGTGAACACTATAATGAAAAGAACAATGGCGTCCCTTACCTTGTCGGTGTATCAGCACAAATCGGCTCTTCTAAATCCTCACAAGAAGGTATGAATTGAATTCAACAATTTTCGAATACAAAACTAATATCCCTTCCAATGCGGTAATATACTAAATCCAAAACTTCACACAACGCAACAGATTCTGTGATTCGAATAGGGCCGAAATGACTGTACGTCTACACGAGACCAAGGTTAGCAGAAAAGTGGTTAGTACGGAACGACGCTTCTGCCCTGTCCCGGAAGTCAAATATCCAACGCTGATTGGCTAAGTCGGATATGCGGAACTAGTTTCCTACGCATGTACGTTCTGATTGGGGTTCTTTAAAGTTCAAATTGAACCATAAAAGTAGTTACATTATTTAAATTGATGGCTAAATATGAGGTTATGACAAATTGCTATAATGCTACCCTGTGGATAAATGCTTATTTTTAATAACTTTTAGGATAAGCAATCCCTTCATAATCTTTAAGTACATGCCTAAGTCTCACACTGTGGGTTGCTTTTCTATAATTCATAAGATTCATGGTATTTTCTAAAAAAAAAAAAAAACGAATGCATGAAGCGATAAATATTTTTAAAAAAATACAGTGCACGTTGACAGTTTGTCACTAGCTGACACTTTCAAAATGTAAGAATTTTTTCCACCAATAGCTAAAACGTCCACCACTGAAGCGGTCCTGTTACTTCCTCGGTACAAAAATGGAAAGTAATTATTCAATAGTAGCTACGTTTCTATGACGTTCCTGGAATTGGTTCCGCGACGTTCCCTGACGTTACGGCCACGTGACCATCGGCTGGTTTTTAAAGAAGTCTTCTATTCTTGTCCGCATTATTCTCTGTACCCTCTTTGCTTCCTCCTATAGGTTGATGTGTTCGAGTACAATCACTTTAAATTCTTCAGGATGTGGAATTTACTTGATTTCTTTATCTTCATGGCCTTTACTAACAGTCTCGTTATTTACCACTATTGCAATTAACAGTTTCACAGCCAGGTATTATTACCATTAAAGAAACTAGCCCTTCATTTTTACTTACGTCCAAACAGCCCACGTTTTCAATTTCGTAGCTCATGTCAGATTTATTATCCAATAATATAATTGTTTGAGCATCGCTGATGATATTTCCTTCCTCCCTTCTGCTATCCATCTTATAACATCCAGCATCTCATTTTTCCAGGGAAATTTTGCAATTATCGTCGTTATCAATAAACGATATCAGAAAGCGAGCGTCGGTATTTTCTCTTCAAAACTTCAAGGACTCCTTGATCCATAGGCTGTCAAAGGGAGCTTACGTTTGCTGGTAAAAATAAAGCCCTTCGCAGTTCATTGTTGAACGGAAGAGGCATTATCGAGGATGAGGATAGCTTTCCTTGCAAATCATTAATGGCAAGATGCTTTTCTACAGCTTTTCTTTCTGGAACCAGCTTTTGAAAATTCCCGAGTTTATCCAAGCGTTTGTCTGATATGCATACCATAGCGGATAGAATCTGGATTTCTTAGTTTTCTAAACGCTCTTGGCTTTTTTGGATTTTACAATTAAGGTCAATCTAACTTGTGATACTAGCGCGCTCTTTGTTTTTTTTTCGCTTTCTCGTGGATTCTGGAAAGATATGTTTTATAACCACATACAGCGCGCAGGTTTTGTATCTGCGGACAATGATTCACCATTGATTACTACCAGTCGAATGGCGAAGAGCTTTTTCCACCCATCCAACAAACCGTCACTCGCCGTGGCTTCTCCATCGATCGTTTTACTGAAGCAACACTTTTTGTTGAGAGCAAAAATATCATATAAAATAATTATCAATTCATTTCACATGCTTATCCTGATTTTGAAAGTAGTTTTTTCAAATTGATAATTTCGTAATCATGGAGTCGTTTTAATTCTACGTATTTTCAAGAATTTTTCTATAATATAAATACACAAAATTCACATATTCACATATAGGTATAAGAAAAGAAGTGTTATGTATGCTGACGTGAAAAGAAATTGTTCAAGTAGAAATGCTTCCAAAGTTAAAAGTAACAACCTGCAACCAATTAAGTGAGAGGAAAGTATAAGTCATATTTTAGTTTTCCTACACTACGTAATCTTGTCTGTTTTAACTGACATCGTGATTGCTGCGGGTTTATACTACTGCTAAATTAAGTACTTAATTAACGTTCCATTTCTACCTATACCTATCAAGCTCACTCCTTCATACAGGCGATAAAAACAAATCGCCTATGTTTATGTCGCAATGAAAAAGCCAAGCAAACAGATATTACATCCTTCCCTACACAGTTCCTAAAAGGACGAAAAGTAGTATTTCATACGTTATACATACATACCTCCACGTGCATAGCGCGTGTAACCTAACGCGTAATAGAACACGTACGCCCGAGTCTAGACATTATATGCATTAATTGATATACGACTACTAAATCACAGAGTGTTACAGCATTTACGTTACGACGTAATATGGGCGCACATAAAGCTTGAAACTAACGCGGTATAAAACTAAAGCTCGCGCATCAAAGGCGAATATTGGTTGATTTATTACCTAATACATGTAAATAGATGTGGAAAACAATGAATACATTAATTTGAGCATAAAAGAAATCGTTGTGTCTATATATGAGCTATGGTAATAATAAATAAGATTTCTTACGTAAGTACAGCGAGAGGAAGGACAAAGGTAAAGGGAAACGTTTGCAACGTTATTTCCAGAATGCCAAGGTTGCACGGAGTTTTTTCCCCCATGGGCGGGTGTAACCCGAAGAAGGAGACTTGGCCAGAAATACTTATTATGCCCCTTTGTCAATTTTAGCCCTCTCAGACAGGTTGCACCTTATCAAAGAAGTTCCCAATCTGGATGAGAGTTAACTTACCGACTCTGGGTTCGTCCAACCGATCGACCCCAAAGTGCGTCTGCCGCTCTCCGTCCACTGCTGAGTAGTTGACAGGAATCTGAGCAGGAGTTTCCTCCGCACTCCCACACATTCCATGTTCTAAATGCGCCGTGAACTCCTTTCAATTACATTTTTGCGTTTTGTTGTGGCGGTTACAAAGATATCCCTATATCTGTGCAACATTTTAATTACTACTTAATGATTTTGAATAATTGCAGAATCTTAAACCAATAGATATTTTCAAATCAAGAATGAGATATAACACATCCCAAACCAAGTGCTGCAACTAATGGTACTAACTATTTATTATATTTAAGTGCTATATCGCCTCGTAACAATTGAAATGTCTACTCTGATTAAATCATTTCCCTATGATTCCTGGTAATAATAATATTTAACTTTATGTCTAAAAAAAAATAGAAAAGGAAGATGAATGAAAATCCACGGAAATATCGGAAATGATTGTTCGATAAAATTAAAATTGCGTACAGCGTTTGTCTGGTATAATACACTCCAGCTCCTGTTATATCACTCTTTCTATGCTTATGTAAATTTTGTAGAGACGCATTTGATAAGTTAATTATACCGAGTATTCAAATGATTTTTTGCGCTACCTTCAAAAGTCTTTTAGGTATCGAAAAAAGTTTCAAATATTTGTAATATTAGATCGTATATTTTCATATAATTTTAATAATTATTTTGGATAACGCGTCGAGTTTCAAGATCAGATTATTCATCCTGAAATTGAAGTTTCGCCACAGCAAAGATGGTCATTGGGCAACTCTTGATAGAGTCTACAAACTACAAACTAAGTTTCCTCACAATTTACGATTTAGGTTCTCCACATACGAAGGTACCCAAAAGGAACTGAACTGGTTTGTGACTGAAATTACTAACCAGTTACTAACCCCGTGAAAAAAACTGTCATTTATTAAAATGCAAATAAATAACAAGCATGTTAAACCTACGAGCATTCCGAAAATATACAGGGTGTTTCAGACCACTCGTCCACTATCTTTTTCTCGCGATCTATTGCAGCTAGACTAATGCGACAAAAAAATTTAACAACAAAACCCCATCTAAAGAATTGCGTGAAAATATTTTTAACTTCCGGAAACGTTCCATTACACCGGAAGTGGATAACAATTTTCTTATTTTAAATGGAATCATATGTTTTTTTCTGCCTCAATCAATTCTACAGATTACTTGAATACAATTTTCACAAAAAAATCTCTATCCCTAACTCCTAACCAAATTCTGTCAAAAGAACCACTAAATTGTATACAGAGTGTTCATAAATCGATTGTCAATTTAGATACATTTAACCTTAGAAAATTCATTTTTTTCAAATGTAACATTATATTCCTAATTATACCATTCAATGCAGAAGAAGCTATCAGACGTTATGTTTGCGCCCGTAGAAAGACTTAAGTTATCTCCTAACAGCGTCTGAGGAGTAAAGAAAACCACGTGAACCATACTCTGGAAGCACGACTTGAAAAGCAGTCGCGGAGTATGAAATATTTGTTTATAAACATGTACTATCCGAATAATTATCTAAACATCAATGCCATAATACGTATAATAATATACGTATAAATAATACGATAAAACTTATCTAATTCTTTAGCAGCATTATTAAAAATCTCCCAACATTCCACTAACTCGTTATCTCTAAAGTTTGTTTTTCAAGACAGTAATGTTTAGCATACGATAACAATATGTAGTTTAGAATTAATTGATTTTTTTTCCAGGGCCGTGATAATGATTAGGAGGAGGATTTGGTTCTGCGGGAGTGTCTGATAAGCATTTTAATTGCTTAGGCTTTATCTATATTTATATACGTTAAAAATACTTAGAGATATTTACACGTAAATAAAGTTGTGATCCGACCAAAAATTTTCTTTAGAAGACACTGTGAGATTTTTTTTGGAAAATGCAATAATAAATGATCTAATGAGGATTACTTTACATGAAAGAATATTTGCATGTCTTGCAGGAACTACGGATACAACATTTAACGAAACTAGGTACTACACAATAACACGTCCACACACTTCAAACAGATCCCAGCTGTACATTTGCTCAAGTAGTCGTGAGCATTCGTATAGTTATAAATATTCAATTCTCTATTCTTGCTCAACGAGCCTCCAATACTAATACTGTTTTAGCGTCGTGGCATGAGAAAGATAAATACGAACATCAAAGGAAATAATGAGTCGTTAATTATTTATTTCGTAATTTTACCGCTGTTTAACTTGACATTAAGCTGAAGACGAGTTGCACATGTATACATACCTGTAACATACATTGTACTTCGCCTACGAAGAATTGGAATTCTAAGAATACCGCGTAGGTGGAATTATAACATATTTTTTTAACTTCAGAGATTCAGAACTAAAGTACAATTTTATGTACAATATATTATACTTTGTTAGTAATTTATGACGTATTTTTTTACTAACATACTAGAGAATCGGTTTAAACAAGTTAACGACTCCCGAACTTAAGAATTTTTTAGTTCTTCGACAGGAATTGTTTGTTAAATTTAGATTACGATACAATCTTCATGCTTGTTATGTTGTCATTCGTCGTAAGAATAAGCGTTGAATTGCGAAATAATTGTCAAAGATCTTCAATAAGAGGCGACTGAAGAAAAAAAATTGAGCAAAAAAAAAATGATCCATTCGTGCATTATATTTATGCTAATATGCGTAAAGTCAATACTGACTTTGCGTGAGAACTTTGGAAGGGCATCATGGTATTGAGTTTTTGTGAGATTTTAAAGATATTTTTTTTTTATTTTCTGCATTAATTAAGCTAATATTTATACGATAATCAAGATGTGTTAGGCATGAAAGCTTTTTAACTATTTAGATACTAGTAAAACTCTTATCTCGAAATATGTTATTAATTTTTTTTTACTAATAAAGTACAAGATAGTGGTAATAATAATTTTTGCATTACTTTATTACAAATATAAAACACAAAAAAAAAAAAAATTGCGATGGAACATAAAAACTGTGCAGCACTAAGAAGATGTGTTGCAATACAAAAAGGGATTTTTTTTTACAAACTTGGCAGAAACGATTTTAGCTGGTCAATGGTAATAATTGATTAAATTTTGTATCTGTAGATCAAGTAGTTATGGCAAATTTACAGAGCAGCAATAAAAACGCAAGTTCTGTAGTCCTGTACATTTCATTGGAAACACGTGACATCATGATTGTATTACAACAGCGCCCTCTGAGGGGGTGCACGGCCAAACATGGAGTTCGTGCTTATCATAATTAAAGTGTAAAAATTATAATGAAACTTAGTTACAGCATTGTTAAATAAAATAGTAGATTTTCGTATTTACCAAAATGTTTAATTTTTAGGTATCATAGACATATCTAAACTTTAAAGATAGAATTAACATAAACTTATATTTACATTTTATTTTATTTTTTATTTGAAATTTTAATTAATGCTGCCTTTTAGTGGTTAAACATGTATGCCAAGTTTGGTCAAAAAATTCCTATCCCTTCTTGGCATCAGGGAGAGACCTTTAGTACATCTCTCAACTCTCCATTAGATAAATAGAAGCCGTCTATTACATTGCAAATAACTTCGCACTTTTAGAATCCATATCCAGAGATATAAGAAAAAAAAATTGTGTAAAAAATATTCACGTTACTAATTATACAACTATGCTAGCAAATTCGTAAGCCAAACGAAATAAATTTCCACACTAAACTTGTAAGACAACCTTCATATCTACATAAACAATATGTATGTACCTTGTCTACAAAAAGCGTTAAAGACGACCTCTGGGTCTTGAGTAATTATTGGGTCAGCCGTTCAACCTGTTCTTCTCTGTGTAAATCTCAATGACTCCATCGACCAACATGCATATACCCGATATACTTGGACGATGGTCGACCATCACCGCAATGATTACGATAATGGGTAATTGATTACATGTATGTTCGCCGAAGACATAAGGCGGTGGGAAAACATCAGCTTTGCATCGGTTTAGAGTCGGTCATTCTCGGAAGGAAGATGATCTCCTCTGAAAACATTGTCTCGTTTATAATATTAGTCAGCCAACCTTGCGTGGCTTCGCATACTTTCTGGAAATGTCATCTCGGGCATCCTGATTTTAATGGCCCCGATGCTGGAATAGCCCAATACGCTACATTATTGTTATTTTTTACTGAGAATAAAGATTTGCATTTCAACAGCTATTAAATGACCTATAGAGATTATAATGCTTTTAGAAGAATTTAATTTTTAGATTAACATGCTTTTGTTTGTTTTTAGCTAGTTTAAGCTATAAACCTCGGTAATTTTACAACGCAAATCAATAGAGAAATTTCTGGAACTATTTCTGTATTATGTAGTATCAAATAAAAAGAGGACGACAAAAATCAACAAAACAACTATGATGTTAGCGCCGGTTAATTTTAATAGATCAAACTCTGAATAAGGTTGAAGCATCTGTACCCATTTTTTTTTTTTTGAGTACCATAAGTATATCGGCATTTATTTGGCCTATTTGTAGGAGCAAACCTGATTCTTACACGTCGTACTAATATCTGAAATAACATGTTCTGCATATAAGAATTTAAGTTTCCAATCTTCGCCGTCAAATCCATGGCGGTTATCTAAACTTCATCTATGAAGCCTGTTACGAATATTCATGCATACCATCTGGCGTCAACAAAAGATCTTAAGCCATGAAAAGAGCAAAAGGAATCACATGAGGCAAATCAATATTCTCCAAGCACCTTCCTCTCATTAATGAATCTCCTTTAATACTTGCAAGCTTCACTCATGCACCAACGGCAATTTCTGCTCACACCATGATTGAACCTCTGCCAAAATCTTCTCCAAAAAAAAACTGTAAGAGGCGAATCTTTCTGTTCTTCTTCTCCATAGTCGTTCATGACTATCTGAGAGGTGAAAATTAAATCTAGATTCGTCACAAAAGATAACGATCTACGACTGTTTCCCAGTTTCTATAATTACGTCTGAGGACCAAACGTACTAATTGATATCGCGAACTTAGACTTCGTGATGAACTTTTCGCATGTAAATTTGCTTGATCTTTTTGGATATATTAATATTTCGTACACGTTGACAAGTCTCCACAAGTCTAACAAGGAATACTTACCTTAATCAGATGCATAACGTGTGTATATAAATATATAGCTTTTAGCGTACCTTTAAGGCCCAAATCTTATAATCTTTCTTTCCTTTCTTTTATTTCCGTCTATTTACATTCCCTTCTCTTAAATCTTTTAAAATCTCCTGGCAGTGATCAAACCTGAAACATGCCCAGGGATGCCATGTCAAAAAAACTTGCTTTGTGAAAGAACTCACCAAAAAGCTTAGTAATATAATGAGAGCGAGTGGGATCAAACCACCATCTTGAAATTTAATAGAAATGCCATCAAATAATAGACTGATGACTCCACAACGACAGAGGGTATTGGAATAGGAATATATAAGCCTAGAACCAAGTATTTCGAAAGGTTGGGGAAATACCCGAATATTTTCAAGGCGGAAATACACGCTATTGAAAGATGCGTCCAGTTCAATATTGACAAGAATTACCGAAAGCAGGAGACTACCATTATGTCTGATAGTCAAGCAGCCATCAACGCGCTGAGTTCACATGAAATCAGTTCCAACATGGCCTGAGAATACCTAGGGAAATTAAGCGAGCTAGGTAAAAGGAACAAAGTAACCTTCGTGTGGATTCTGGGTCATACAAGAGTGGAAGGAAAGAGATAACGGATAATCGGCAAAAAAGGAGCTGGCCATTCGTAGAGCCTGAACTCTTTTGCGAAACAAGTAGCAGTGCAATATTGAAGAATTTTTTAAAAGAATAGTCCAATTATTTGAAAAAAATTCCAGGGAATGAGGCAACCTAAAACTCTTCTGGGAACTATCACCAGAAGAGGTTTACAGAATGCATCAACCTGAGTAAGAACAATATTCGCCAGCTAAAAGAAATACTTTCAGGCCATTGCAAATTGAAAGGACATCTGTGTAGGCTTAGATTAGCAAAGGAATCTGAATTTAGATTATGTGGGAAATAGGATGAAACACCCATCCATTTCTCCTCAAATTGCGTCGCACTGTGCAACTCAAGGGCGCTGCACCTGGGAGCATGTAAAGAAAAGAGAAAGACTCACCTTACCTGGGGCCTTCTCATATCCTGCACTTTCTAAAAGGAATATAATTTGATGGCCAGCTGTAAAACAGCAAAAATAGGAGACACAATAAATCTCTTAGGTCGTTAATTTCCTTGGTCCACTTGGTTTTGCTCCAGTCTTTGTTTGGGCATAAACAAGCAGCATCTGTCAATAACCTTTTAATTATTGTGTAACTGTTTTGATTATATGTAATGTTTGTGTACTGCCTCATTGTACTCTTATTTGTTATGTTCCTATGTGGAATTAACGATAAATAAATTATATAATATTATTATATAACTATTATTTTATTTTTATACATACTTAGTCAGTCTACTTGTTCTTTGAAATTCGCACTGAATTGTTGTTGATTGCTGAAATCTGGCTTTTCTCACTGTTAAACACAGCTGGCACTCTATTTAAAAAGAAATAACAAAACTCACGCGCTTTGCCGAAGGTTTATCAGTGATAATTTTTACCGTACTATATGAAAAATTGAAGTTTTACAAAATTTGGCGCCCAATGTGGGGCCGAGCTACGTATCATCATTAAAAAAGAATTTTGTACCTTATAGTGCTTTAAAAGAAAAAAAAAATAGAATTATTATTAACGCGTTTAAAAAACTCACTCGTCTGCCTTCCTAACAATACGATAGCAAACATACAATCAGTGAATTGTATATCAGATACATTCCTCAATATAAAATGTTTAACATTGCCATATCGTATCGATAAATAGAAATATTGTTCATATAAATTTATGCATTTAAAAGCGAATAAGTGAATAATGTGTGACAGTAGCAAAACATCAATTGATTTATTTCTTTTTCGTATCGTCTTGCTACATTTGCGCCATCTTCTCAATTGCTTAAAATGCGCATATATTTCGAAAGCGCCGCTCGTAACTCGCCTGTCTCGATAAATCAAGCTCTCCTCTGGCGATTTAATTTTCTCCGGATTATTTCAATCGAACGGTCATACTTCAACGCGCCCCGCACGTCCAACGGCTTCTTCATAAACAAGCCGTGTATTCCTATAGAGGTTCGCTTTGGCAAGAGATCGAATAAATACGGCGCTTTTCCAGTGCTGTTCCTCCAATCGCCGACTAATTAGATAATCGACAGGCCGAACTTGAGATCGCCGAGTTAAGCATCACGAATCGCGATTATAAACCTACTAATTAATTGCGGTGTGGCGAGCAATGAAATTATGGAGGATGAAAAGCTATTGTGAGACGAACACTTTTAAATAATTTATTGTTAGTTATTCGCTGAGGCGCTTATTAACGTATTCAATGATACGAACTTGGGTTTTGTCTCGATCGTGATTAAGAGGTAGAAGATACATCAATAATGTAATCGATTATATTTAGAAATTGACGAAATTATTTTTTCTAACGACATACGAAGATATGTTATTAATAGAATTCAACTGCTGTGAATTGCTTACGTATTGGGAGTTATTTAGAAGGAGGACATCAATACTTTATCGTAGTCACCTTTAATACTGATAGTGAGGTTGTAATTTAGTACAGGATGATAAATGTAAATCGTTGGTTAAGAGAATACTTAGTATGGGTACATGTAAGAGAGAGATTAATGCAGGAGTCGAGAAGCAAATATAAAACAACAAATTTGTTCCTAATCAATACCAACATGGCTAGATAATATTTTTATATTAAAATACTGGCAGTAAAGAAATGGTTAGGGGCAAGAGAACTTCATATTACATTTCTACAGGAGCAATTTGACGTGCCGATCGGGATCATCAATGATGGTTGCTTAATTGTAAATTTAATTATGGTCGTCCGAAAAATATTTAGAAACTGATTGTTCAAGCATACAAGTTTAAAGAAATTAAAAATGACAAAATTAATTTAGCTAGCTCAGCAAATATAAAATTAAAAGGGCGCCAGAGATTCTTAGATCTCAGAGTAACTTTCATGAAAAGTAATAGTGGGCGTTTGTAAAATTTGACTTTCTTTAAAATCCCCAAAAATAGAAATGGCTGATTCAAAATAAAGAACTATTTAAGATGATATTAAAATCATTAACTTTTATTGTAAAAAGAAAAAAAAAAACATTTAAATAACAACAATAGGGGAAAAAACCGTAAGACTGAAGGTCTTGGATTAAAATAACCCCTTCGTGAATTTAAAATTAAAAAGGACAATGCAAATCCTTTAGCAAACAAAATGGTAGATTCGTTCTAGAAGGAATTTCATATACCACAAAAAATCCACGTGGTCTCAAAAATTCAAAGCAAACTAAAATTTAATTAAATCAACGTGGAGAAACAAACAAAATCAAAAATGAAATTAAAAACACAAGCGCCAAGCTTCTCTTCACCTACCCCGAGGTGATTAAAATACTATAAATTAGAACTAAAAAAAAAAAACGGAAAAAATTTAAAACTCTAAACGGCGATCACTTCTAAAACGAAAATTATTAACGGGCCTTATACATAAATTGTGCACAAAAATACAACGCCAATTAATAAGCGGAGATGTCTGAATAATGATCAAAATTAATAAATTTAACGAACAACTCTTTACAAATGAAAAATCGCAAAATGGATGCAAAGAGCTCAAAATTTACATATACTTACATTCGCGACAAATGATCAGAGCACTGAGCCCTAAAAGAGGCGCTACTACGCGTATATACAAACAAGCAACTGCGCGCGCTGCGTCAGCCGCAAAAATCATAGAATAAGCCTTTTAAGAAGGACCTAACACAAGATAAACAAATGCTAAACAAATTAAGGAAAGAAAATAAACTTACTAACTGAACAATTAAATACATCAAACAAAACTACTAAATTCTTAGCAAAATACACACATATTAAATCTAAGTGAGAATTTGCGCGCGGCAAAGCAAAACTTGATCTTCGAAAATTAACAGCATAGAGTTCAAACAACCGGGGAGCCATGCCATAGCAGTATTAATAAGTGAAACAGGCCTCGGTTATTTAATTCTCAGTAACACTTTGACTCAATGGTATTTTATGTCCACCATAAAACTAAATCACCGACTATATCCGAAAAAATGACGAAAAATCGACAACAACTTATTTGTAAATCTATAAAATATCAGGTTAATGTCGCAAATGTTCCTCCAAAGCGACACAGCAGTGCTTGCAAGATGATTGAAAATATCTTAAAAATGACAGAATAACCTCCGCTGATTTTACCTAGAGATGTCTATTAGGAACCCCATCTAAAAGATGAGTGGAAAATTTTATGGTAATCCTTGGACGAAGCAGCAAATAGGTGCATTTAAACCAATGGAAACTCTGGCCACTTACATAATGTAAAAATAACCCCTACTTGACGTGACTATCGTATGCACAAACCGTGGAAGCTCATCCTTTTGTCTCTATATTTTAGTACTAGTGATATAACACTTTTAGTGATTACGACAAAGGTAGGGGATCCTTTGTCGTAATGTCTTCATGCCGCGTTTTGTGTACGATAAGGCATACTGCGATGTCCCTCTCTCTGTTTCAGCACTGAATCATCAGTTTTCAAGGCTTTCAAATTTGGCCTGCTAATGTGATCATATGCCATATCAATATAAGGCCGCTATTATCCTTCTCATAATTCTTCCTCGGACATCTCGCTGCCCACTCATCACAAAATAATGGCATAAATAGAAAAACCACGAATGACTAAATTACGCTTGTTGTTAATTACAGAAATCGAGCATCTTCGCGTAACGTAAGGTCCCTATGAATTTTATTTTAAATGGCCTCACAGTTTCTTCCCAATCCGCATTGGGGTTTTTTCCAAGTATTTTATATTGTATTATGTACTTTGCCAATAAACCACATTATTATTATTATACTAAAATTTCAGCCTCTTTCATTAATATCATTTACTACCTTATTAATAAAATCTTTATACAGTGACTTACTTTTCGAATAATAGGAATATTTAAAATGTTAAATTGATTAGATTTAAAAAAAATATTAGTTTGTAACATGAGACGAAAACCTTTCTATATGCAGCTTCGAATTCAAGTATTACTAAATCATATTTTCCTAATCCTAGAATAACTGTATCCTTCTCTTTAACGCACACTTATATAAATTGTGAATACACGAGGATATCATCATCTTGTAACCATTGTCTTATTGTTTCGACACTAAACGATACACGTACTGATTTTTTTAACTTCAATTAAATACGGACTCATAATAGCAGCACTTGTGTGTATATTATCTACGGATATAAAAATTACAGGTCATTTAATGTAAATTCGAATTCTTATTTATGGTGACTCAAAGACAATTATCCGTCCCATTGTCTACCGTGCACACGATTTGTAATTATTTTCACCCGGAAGTGACTTACACTTACGTTTCATAATTGATTGTTATTCTGAATTGTTTAATAACAAAAAAACGAAATATAGCTATCATGTTAGGGTATCAAACACGTACTATACTCAACTGATTGCTTAAAATATCATAACAATGTTTAAATTGCTTTTTATCTTCTTTTAATAATTGAAAGGAAATAATTAATTGTTTGATGTTATTAGTATAATAATTAAATACATGCTTGCAACATACATATATCGTAGCTATAATCGCTGGGAAGAAATTATAATGCATAACATACTATAAACAATATGCTATAAATTACAATAATAATAACTTGCAATCAATATAGATTATTACGGGAACCTTCAGCCAATATAGCGAGTTAATACGTGCAATTATCGCCTAAACAGCAACATAGTAAACATACCCTGCAATCGTCAGGTGATGCCGTTGATCGCGAAAATTGAATTCCTGGTAAATCGTGACAGCAATACAAACCCGTTTAATGCAAAATAACAGGAGACAAATTACACTGCCACAGTTTTACATAAATAATAAACAAACTCTTGGTAGTAACCACTTATTTTCTACGTTCTTTTATTTTCATTCCGTTTTCACGTCCTCTAATCGTGAATTCAATTTTTCAACGTCTGATATATGGCACATATCTCGGCTTTACCTTGTTCTTGGCGGTTTCGTAGAATTGTCAATCTCAAATCTTAAAGCTTTTTTTAGATACACATAAATGTATATAATTTTCAACTGATCAATTACTCTTGATCAATACTTTAATAGAAAAATGCTTTAAGTAAAACATGTTTATGATCGAGTGCCCTGTAACTCAAAATTATTTCGAGTATATAGAATATATAATATGTTATATTTAAAAAATAAAGTTGCATAACGTACTGCATCACTAATTTTAGCAGTCTTTAAATATTTTCTTTTTAATTTTTATTTCTGCAATTAAAGATTTCAATTGTTAGATCAATGAAAGGGAAATTACTGAATAAAATTTATATTTTTCTTTACTTGATGAAGTCATATTATTTGTTTACTAGGGTGTTACTTGAATAATTAACTATTGCACTGAGAAAAATTTGTGTCTATTTTTAATAGTGGCAAATAAAATGGTCAATAGCATTTGGCACAGATGACCTGGCTAGTTGCCGCAAGTAAATATGTGTTTCTGATGTAAGGTTCCTGGGATAAATAATCTAATTTCTGTAGTAAATAAATGGATATCCTTACGGTAAATAAACAAGTTAATAACCACCGCTTGCATAGTTTAATAATGGAAAATATACGTTATATTTGGGACAATTAAACAGGTTATTTATTTTTAACAGTATCCTTGTATACGAAAAGGTAAAGTTTATAACTAGGCGACATGTATCGACACAATAAATTGACGTTTATCAAACGTTTCGCATAGTCTGAAATACTACGGCTGATATTCAAACAACTTGCATACTGCATATTCTTAGTTACCACACTTCTTCATACCGATACCTTATGATGGTAATTAGCAATTAACTCTATCACGCTTTAATTAGGACGGATGTGAAGACGGACTACAGAACTAATCCTACGAAATATGATTTTTATAAAACTCAGCAGCAACACGATAGTTATTATAAGTAATCACAACATAATGTGTATAATTATCTGAACGCGACATCTCTCGTTTGGATTCCTAACTTAGTTGAATTATTATTGAATAAAATTAAATAGTAGGGGTTGTAAAAATTAAAGGGTTTTATTAGATACACTCAGTATACTTATTTTACTGAAATATATATTTAAAAGTGGTATCAAAACAGACAAATATTTTGTTTCTAACTTATATAAATTGGCATCCGTTTATTGAGATTAACTGAATTAAATGTATGGGTGTAATAAGATTGAAGTATTATATAAACAAATAGACTATTAATTAGAGTAATATGTTGCAGTATTTAGAACTCGTTAGTAACTAGTTTTTAGATAACTGTTTTTATTTGGGAGGATTCAACAGGTTCAGTAACAACAAGTAAAGATATATTTGCCGCATGTAAATTATTGCCAGGAACTCAGTTTATTTGAAACATTTTTCTCTGTGTGTATGCCTCTTGATATAAAAATTAATATTCTAAAACAGGTATCTAACTACAATTTGTATAAACTAATGGTGAAATAGATATTCAACTGTTTACTCGAAGAAAAGAATTTTAATATACAAATTTTAATATACAAGTTACAATGAACCTCTCCATATTTGATTTTTCCAATTAATAACTATTTATTATTATTATTTTTATACCAAGTAGCATATTATTCAAAATTACTCACAAAATATTGACTTTAGCTATAGGAAATATTAGCGTGATTGAAAGAGAAATTCTATATCGTGTGGCATAAAAAGATACAGAGTGAGCTATTTGAAAAAGAAATTTCGTCGCTTTTGTTTAATCACTTTAAATTAAGAAATTACTTATTGGCTATAAACTTTTAAATATTCTATTTAAATTATTATTATGTTATGTAATATCTTATTATATTATATATTATATTACCAATACAAGTACGCCACAAAATTAACGGATTATTGGTATAAGTAAAGGCGCACAGTTGTCCGAAATGCAAAAAAGATATTAAAAATCAATTCTTCAACTTTCTTAACTTCTAGTATATCGTTTAAATTTTGACGTTTTAATGTCGAAACATTGTTTTTATTTAAAGCTTATTAGTTTGAAGTATTACATTTAAATGAAGATGATGTCTTCAAAGTAGAGTAAAATTACTGTTTGCTTAAAATTATGGAAAAGGTCAATATCTCTCAATCTTCTGTTGATGTACATTCTCAACAGGTACCAGATATGATAAATTAATAAACTCATCTTGAAAGAGGGTTATTTAAAGTACCCAAACAATTTATATATAATAAATACTGTTATTACCTAATTACTTGGTTGGTGGGAGAAGATTAGTAAGTTTACAAATCTAGGATTATAGGCATAAAGTATGTAGTTTCTACAAAAAAATATTACACAAGATTAGAAATCTGGTTCCATTCTTTGCTTAAAAGGGTGGGGGTTGTAATAAACACACTGTGCTGCATCCCACTGCGATCACGCAAATTATTTATCAGTAGATATGCTATTGCGCAGATTATGATAATGCGCGTGGGAATATTTCATTTATGATTTACGTACATACAAGTTAATTATAGGAAGTAGAGGATCATTACAGAAACCTATAATAAATTGAAATACTAAAGACTAAATTGGCTACTGTTAAAAATTGTTCTAGCTAAATCAGCTATATTTGTACCGATAATGTACTACTAGCTTTTAAATTGTTATGTTCTGCCAAAATTGTTTTTCTTCAAAATATCTCATACTTTAATTGTAAGAAAATAACCTAATGTATGGCATATCATTATACTCTAAAAATAATAGAATTTTCTATTATTAGTTCTGTTATTTGGAAAGAAGATGTTGCAGCTTAAAAAAGAAATATGATAAAATCATTGCTAAGAGATCAGAAATGCAATAATAATAATGTAATTGACGTTTCACCTTTAATACAGATAAAATTTTAGAAAACTGTGAGTTGTGAATGCATTTTTGCACTTTCAGTCTTGCACTATAACAAATATTGAAATCATAACTAAGAATGTTGAGCTTGTATTTTCTCACTCTTATTGTAAATATAAAACTTAATGTAAAAAATCATTAATTACCTGGCTAAAAGCGGAGAGTGGTATTAACTCTTTTTATTCTTCCTCTGTAATTATTTTGTTGCAAAGTACCCCCCAGTCAGCGCCCTTCGGACGTTTTTTCGCTCTAAAGTCGCTCGGTAATGATAATATTTAGGACTAATACGTTCTTGAAAAATTACGGTAATTTGGCGTTCTATTTTCTCTTTCGCTCGATTTATCTGGTTATTTATCAACGTCCATTTAACAACTGAGGCGCATAAACGTGTGCCGACCTTGAGTGTAAAAATAAAATGGAAGACGAATGCCCGTGAAGGAAGAAGGATTCTATTTATGGACGGTAGATGGCATGAATCGAGGAGATTTGTGTTGTTTTTGCCTTGCGATATTTCTGTCCGTACGCGGCGACAAGTCTGTCTAGCCTATTCTGGTCCGAAGTGTGCACGTACAAGTATTTTCAATGTAAATCATATTAGAATCGAGAGAAGACGGGTTCTGACTAAATCTTTCATTAACAGCGGAGTCAAACTAGATGAATCAGAAGGGGTATTTTGTCTGCGTCAAAATTTTCACGATTCGTTAGAAAACTTCTGCGATATTTATTAATTTACATCATAGCATCTTGAAGTCCGGTTCAATAAAATATCGGAGAAAATCTAAAAATAGAATCCACATTTTTATCTCCATCTTTCAATAATACTTTTTGTTTAATACCATATACGTCCTTAGCAAAATTTCATCGTCATGGTTTCTTAGAGAACCCTCGTTTAATTTTGAAAAACGCTGTAGGTCGTTTTCTTCTTGAAGCACTGATGCCTTTTACATTATTAATAAGTACCGTTATAATTCTGACTAGAATTATAATCATAATTATTGGTAATATATATTATATTAGTAGTTTTGGCAATAAATAGTATAGTATAGTATAGCATAGACAAAACGGTTTTTAGTATAATGCAAAAACTATTATAGATAGCTCTTAAAAATATACAAGAACATTCTTGAATGGCATAATTTTGTTCATGCCAAATAAATGCTTATTATAAGCCGCTTTTAATCTACATGAAACGCCGATAATGTTTGATATATAATATTATGGAAAACTCAATTATTTTAATTAAATTTGTTTTGTAAGTATTTCTTGATATATCAAATTCAAATAAATGAAGAAAGGCCTTAGGTCATTGGAAATAATTGTTGCCAAACATAATTTTGGTAGCATATTTCATATAATCTCTCTACTGTTGGGGCGTTCGGTAGAGTTAAACTTTTATCTTGTGTAGTACTGTAGTACTCTGTAGTACTTTTTCAAAAATTAAAAATAGCTATGTAATCAAGCATTAGATGTTTTAGTAGGGGCTCTTAAAAGTTGCCGTTTATACTTATGCGATACGTATTGCTGTGAACTGATTGTACAAGCATATAAGTTTAAAGAAATTAAAAATGACAAAATTAATTTAGCTAGCTCAGCAAATAAAAATTCAAAAGGGCGCAAGAGATTCATTGATCTCAGAGTAACTTTCATGAAAAGTAATAGTGGGCGTTTGTAAAATTCGACTTTCTTTAAAATCCCCAAAAATTGAAATGGCTGATTCAAAAATAAAAAAAACTGTAATTTTAAAATGATATTTACAATCATTAAATTTATTGTTTAAAAAGAAAAAAGAAAAAAAAAACATTTAATTACAAACAACAGGGGAAAAAACCTTAAGACTGAATGTCTTGGATAAAAATAACCCCTTCGTGAATTTACAATTAAAAAGGACAATGCAAATCCTTTAGCAAACAAAATGGTGGATTCGTTCTAGAAGGAAAATCTTATACCACAAAAAATTCACGTGGTCTCAAAACAAAATCAAAGCAAGCTACAATTAAATTAAATCACACGTGGAGAAACAAGTAAAATCAAAATGAAATTTAAAATACAAGCTCTAAGCTTCTCTTCACCTACCCAGAGGTGATTAAAATACAATTAATTTGAAAACTACAAGAAAAAACGAAAAATTTAAACTCTAAACACGATCACTTCTAAAACGAAAATTATTAACGAGCCTTACACAAATTGTGCACAACGATACAACACCTATTAATAAATTGAGTTGCTAGATGGACGATTTTAAAATTTCAAAACAACGAACTACATCTTAAAATAAAATTGAATTACCAAAAACGGTAACCAAGAAAACTAAACAAAACAGTACACACGCTCGTCAATCTGGTAACTGAAAAGGCCTCAAGGTAACACAGTCATATATATGAAATTTACATCTGCGTGCGATGAAGCCGCAACGCATCGCAAAGAAAAAAAACAAGAATATAACATTGAACAAAATATACAATCCTGGAGTACGCAAAATGTACAAATAAATGAAATTAACTTTACACAACTGAACAACTAAAATAATACTAACAATTAAATCAATTAACAAAATCTTTTCAAAATAAACAAATATTAGAATAGCGGAAACTCTATCCTTGCTCTGACAAAACCAATCCGGACTGAAAAAAATTACAAATTTAAATTTCCGAAACCCGGGGTGCCAATCCACAGCAGTATGTATAAATTACATATAATAGATAAACTTAATGCATATTTTATATATTCTCTGCGATCTACATGGCTATAGTCACAACAAATTAATAAATTGTATTTAACTACTTCAAAGAAAACGATCTTTCTGGCCTGCAAGCCATTGTTTTAAAACTATCGATAAAGAAATTTATTACATTTGCTATCGCATATGATTAAATGTGAAAATATTTTTTAAAATCTTCATTTTTTTTAATCACGGATGGGAGAAGCTGAAATCAAACCAGAGAGACAAGTTGGGATAACTGATCTGGTTTACAAACAAATCAGAAATCGAAAACGAGGCTGATGGCGCTGAAATTATAACGGGGTGAAAAACACAATGATTATACTATTCCACTAGGAAAATATGCCACCGTCTTTCAAGTAGAGGCACACGCAATACTGCTTACGGAAATCAACGGATCTATATTAACATTATATTATTTATTAAACAGAATATGTTTAATTACGGAATAGCTTGATGGACTGCAACCAAGTCCCTTTACTGTAAGTGCCCAGACATTTGGCAATCGCATCATGAAGGGATCATCGGCTTCGTACACTGTCCCAGAAACAGGTAAAGTTCGAGTCACAAATAAACACAAAGAACACTGAAGTAATACAACTAGGTAAATTCACGGAAAAATCTTTATTATATTAATTAACCTTCAAGAAAGAAGACTAAATAGCGACTGCAGCTCAGTAGGAATCATGCTGGCATTGTAACAGGTCTGCTAACAAGTGATTGTACACCTAAAGTGCACTTACAGGAAATTGGGATCAACACTGGAGATACCAACTGCAGACTGTGTAATGGGATAACAAAAAGAGTTTACCACATTGTCTGTGAATGCGAGGCTCTGGACGCAAAAGACACCCGAAATGAACCCACAACATGTTTAGATTGGCACATGTTACTAGAATACTACGGAGCAATTTCAGGGACCAGAACCTGCCTTGGTATAGAACCTACGGTAGCTAACCAGCATACCAAAGTCTGAGCAAACCAGACAATGCTCCGGTATTGGAACAACTGCCCTGGTTTGGCGTACGTGAAAGAGTGTATTTCATTTAGTCATGCTAGAACCAAGGAACAGCTAGAACTTGACCGCAAAAAATGTCAAGGTGATTGTCTCTGTCTTTACAGGTCACTGTAAACTCAGAAAGGATCTACACAGAATCGGACTTTCTAATGAGGCTAAATGTCGGCTGTATTTAGAAGACGAGGAAACAGTTGAGCATATCTTCTGCCCCTACCCTGCTACTACAAGAATCAGGTATGTAACCTTCGGAAAGGCTAATCTTTCCTTAGAAGACCTGAAAACAATATCTGAACTCTAATACAACACCGCTCTACAATACATCCTAGCGGTTGCAGTAGAGGGGACGATTAAATGAATCATGTGTATATTTTATCACTTACTAACTAACTAACTACTAGAATACTGGAATGACTGGTATAATTTAATGTGTAAAAGAAATGGGACGCTAAATACAAAACGTTAAAATGCTCAAGATGGACCTTACAAATAGCAAAGATAAGGCTGGCTATAGAAAACATCAACCCGAAAAATCTAATCTACACAATGTTCAAAAGTTAGATGAAATGGAAAACAGTTGTAATTATGGCACGGGAAATCCTCACCATAAAGAGATATGGTATCACATCAACAAAAACACAAAATAGTAAAAACACGAAAATCCTCAAAGAAATCTCCATTCGCTTATACCCCTGATCGATCGTTTATAAGGAGAATGCAGATATTCCTAAAGCGTTTGCTAAAAAGTTGTGCCTTTGCGCATTCACGTTCCTTTTCTTCCATAGCCAGAGAAACAAATCTGCAAACAAAGATATACAGGTAATTTATTTACCAAATTATTTAGAAAATTTTTTGAAGAAAAATGATACGGTTTTTTAGACGATTGAATCAGTGCTTTTTAAGAGGTCAAAGAGGAAACAGGAAGCTATCGGAAAAACGTTGTCGAAAGTGTCCGAACTCCGTGAATGTCTAGTTTACTATATCTTTAAGCAAAACATTTGACTTCAATAGCAAACGAGTAATTGGATGATCGGGTTCATACCTGTAAGACCTTGTGTAGGTTATTTATCCTAATTCAGAAATGAGTTTAAAAAAAAGTTTGATAGATATTAAATATTTCCACAAACTTACCTAGATATATTATATGAAAAAACTAAAGTAGAAAAGAATAAATAAATGAAGGTGTTGTTTATTATTATTTAATTAAAGTACAATCAAAATTTATAACACGATTATATATCTGTTCTATTATAGACAAGTTTGGCTG